>JAPMNP010726231.1:0-15302 GCA_029874935.1 Atherina boyeri
GCTCATTATCTATAGGGTTGACATTATTTGGGAGCAAATCTTGTAATCCATATTGATTGGTCCATAAGGTGATTGTCAATTCATCCTTGGCAGGAAATTGCCCTTAGCCGAAGCTGCCTTTGAGAAGTCTCGATTGAGACATCTGACACCATCTCCTGCATACTTACAATGACTTTGCTCCAGTTTATTCAGCCTAGAAGGCTTTCATTTTGCTTCCACTGTTGAGCTCAAGGAGATGTAAAACTTGCTAATGGTCCCTTGTGAATATTATTACAGTATATACTGCCCTGATGGACAATATTGAGCTATTTTGCAGACTTTTTGCTTTAGCTACTTTTCTACTTTAAGGTCCATTTCCCCTAATTTAAACAGAGGTATTTATTTTTCAGTTTTTGATAACTAATAATAATCATAGCTAATAAAGCTAAAAAAGGTCAAATCTGACTCAAATAGCACAACAGTGATGTACTTATTTCTTATACATGCACCAGATATGAACATAATTTGTGATGTGTCTTGGCACAGCAAGTAAGACACCACTTCCCTTCAATCATCGCCTCTGAGAGAGCTGGAAGCGGTTCCAATAGAGGACTGAATATACCACTTTAGACGTTTATGACTATTCCTCTTTGTAGTTAAGCCGTTATTGCTGCCAAAAGAGGACCCACTTATTATTAAATATTGTAGCGGCTATTTAACATAGTTCTTTTACTATTTTGTCCAACCTCTGTAAATCCATGGTATGTTTAGCCGACTGCCATTTTTCATTCACTGTTTTTCTCTGCATGATTACTGAAAAACTATCTCGCCGAATTTCATGAAACTTGGGCAGGCATAATCAAAGGAATACCCCACTAAGTTTTGGTGTGGATCCAGATCGTTTTCTTCTAGATTCTGCACCAGCCTTGGCAGAAATCTTCTCTGAGTGTTCTCTCCTTCAATCAAAATAGCTGCTCATCAATAAAAGTTTGTCTAGCTTTAATTTCTTGTCCCCATTTAAAGAATACTGTAATCTCTTTTTGCTTAATTTCATCCCATGAAATAAGTTGGGATGCATTTAGTGGCACAGAAACAAGCGATCGGTCATACACAAGCACAGATGGTCTATTATGGGATGTACACATCTGTTGAGGACTTACCCAAACGACTTTTGCTTACACTTTACATACTGATATCAGCTGACAGAGACAAGGCTGTGATGAAATAATGAATCAGAGCTTGAAAAATGTTGCAGGGAGGAGTTGGGGAGCCAGGGAAGAAGCATTAGTAAGAAATAAGGAGAGTGGAGATTATCGCAAGAGATAGCAGAAATCATTGACAGTGTACTCACGTAGAGTAAAACTCCTAATCACTCCCATACAGAAGAAAGAATATAAACACAGACACACTGAAGGAGGGGTGAGTTTTTGCATGCATGAAATGACTCACAAATTAACTGCTGGACATAGTCGCACACACTGAGCCCAGCAGACGTTCATCCTGTCCACCCTTATGTAAAGTAAATTCCATTTAGTTACCATTAAGCCTTCCTTCTGTGCTGCTATTCTCATAGAGGCATTTTGGATTTGCCATTGCTGTGCTTCAGGCAACAGCTTCTTTATGGCTGCATGTTGTAATCCAATATAGAGGAGGTTTCTGCAAGGACACCCCTGGCTTGGCTGCTTTGGAGGCTCATGGACAGTATCAAAACTTACTGTATGTGGAGGCAGAACAGCTGATATCCAGCATCAAAAAAATTGAAAGGTGCATTTTGGATAATGGCAGCGATCATTTTGTATTTTCCTTGACAATGTCCAGTCCTTCAGTTGCACATGTTTTTCCCATTTTCAATGCTTTACTCATCCTGCCATTATTTGGTATGGGAAAGATGATCCTCTGTACTTGTGAAGTGGAAATTATCAGTGCGTTGTGTTCAAGTGCTTTTGTCGTCGTAGTGAGGTGAAACATGGCGGACCCACAGTCTATCCTGACCTGCTACTTGGGTAAAACAGTTTTAGACTGCTAGCTAGCTAATGCTCTTCGGAGGTAAAACCAAACAATACCAGTATTTTTAAAAACGACACTAAGTTTAAATGGCGATGTTATTAAAATTCTGTATGCACAGCATTATGTAGGATACAAACTAACCAACTAACAGCAGCAGAGAACTTTAACCTAATGCAATGCTTAGCATTCAGGATGTTTTTGTTGTCCTCCGCCATGTTGAAAGGTCAAAGTTTATCTCATCTTGCCGCATTTTGTGTATCATAAAACATTTTCAGCTTTCCAGTGGAAATGACCACGCGAGTGTTTATTCATGTGCAACTTTGACATGGGTCTTTGGTATTTACCATAATTACTATAGGACATGAAGGCAGCATTAGACCAGGGGTGCCCAAGTCCAGTCCTCGAGAGCTATTTTCCTGAAACTTTTTGGTACATCACTCTCTCACACGCCTGAATCAAATGGCTTAATTCTCTCATCTGCATGTCATTCAGCTCTGCAGAGCCTTGCTAACCAGCTTTTCATTTGATTCAGGTGTGTTGGAGAGGGATGTATCTTAATGGTTTCAGGATAGTAGCTCCCGAGGACTAGACCTGGGAACCCATGACTTGACTGATAAAGCTCAGTTAGATGGTGTAGGCTCTGGTTTGGTCAGTGACTTTGTTTGTTTTTTAGTTTTCTTCTCACACATTAGAGTTTAGTATAACAGTTGAAGGGATCACACAGGAAAATGTTGGTTCTTTATAGTGGCAGAAAAATATAGCTGTTGGTATCAGTGGTATAAGTAGTAAGGGAGGCCATAGAAAAGCCTTGCAGAGAGACAGACTCCCCATCCCCCAGCCTTTTGTGTGCCTGTCTGTGTGTGTTTGCATCTAGGTGTGCACAAGTGCATGAATAAGTGCTCGTATGTAAGAGTAACAAAGAAGAGCTGAACCCCTCACGGGAAAAGAAAAAATCAGACATGAGCTGCTCTTCTGACCTTTCACCCCATAGACTCATGATGTCATCAGTACATGGAGTGGATGAAATGATAGCGTTGAACTTGGAATGTAACAAAATTTCCTCCAGTGTTCATAATGATGCAGCCATATCTTGTGTATACTTGTGTACGTATGAGGGCACATTTGTGGACATTTTGCTCCCGCCCTGGCTGGAGAAACAATTACAATGAAGATGTCTTGTTTACTACTGAAGCAACTTAATTTTACGAGATAGAAGCCATTATTGGTAATGTCAGCGTGACACTGGTAGATGGAGTTCCGTCGGTAAAACCATAGAGGACTATAATTTTATTTCATTCATTAATTAATGTCAAATGCATTAGGACCAGTATATCATGTTTCCCATCTTTCCACATTAAAGCTTGGTAATGAAGGACGACTGCTGTGTTGGTGAAATCAGGGTAATTATAAGTGCACCCTGTGGATTACATTACTCCCTGTTTGAGTCGCTCGGAAGCTTTGGGAAAAGCATGTTGAATTTTTAAAATGTGTAACCCAAAGCTTTTGTAAAGGCAAAGACATACAGGACATACAAAGTACTTGTAGGAATAGCAGTCTCCACGGCGACTGAGTGACCCATTTTTGTTCTCTACTCTGTCTTTTCAAAATGGAAGATGGGGCCGGTTACTGGGGAGTGCTACATGTCCCCTAACGATTTCTGTGAGCCTCAGGTGAATGAAGAAGAAGAGAGCTGACTGTGAAGAATAAGTGTTAATGTGAGAGAATATGCTGGGAGGACTAAACACTGAAGAGAAAAAGTGTGTTAGACAGTGCAAGTTGATATGGAGACTGGCAGATCAACTGTAAGGAGACTAGGATGAACAGAATGGTGCTTTATCTGATTACATAACACATTCAGACTTTATGCAAAATATGCATATTTTACCTTTAAAGCAGTGACTTGAGCGTGATTTCACACACCAACCGTAATACTCTTAAAGAAACACACAAAACAAACTATCAAAAAATGTTTTCGCCTCTCAAAGGGGTTTTAATTCATGCTTTTAATTTTTTCAGAGGCTAAGAAAACAGAAAGGTTTAAATGTTCTCTTACAGAAATGTTCTGTTTCTTTTAAGCTTTTGTTTTTCTAAACAAAGCCTTGGGTCTGATTGGCTTAATATTCTTTACAGTGCCAAGTAAATACAGCTAACAGACCCACATGTCATTCATGAACAGCTTTCATCTTTCAAACAAAGAATTTTATGTTATACAAAATGTTACAAAATTCCCCTCCAAAAAAGGTTAGCCACAAAACATACAGCCTAATCAATTGACAATTTACTGTCACACAAATAACTGCAATTGAATTTTTGTATTTTTATTTATTATCTTATTTCACTCACAAACCTTATAAAGAAAATGTGAATTTTCTTGGCATTGAACTCTGGAAAATGTGAATAAAAATACATTTCTGTTTGTGATTTAAAGGGAGGGAGGTGCAAAATTGTTATTTTACCATGACATTTCTTCACCAAAAACATTTTGCTTTGACTCACTCATGCATATCTGAGAAATCCCTGAATCTCCAGTGGAACCCACCGAGTGGTCCCAAAATGTCTACTACTGCATAGCACCTCCTATTCCGCAAAGCTCTTCCCCTCCCTTGCCGAGCGCCGCCCCAGCAGAGCATTCCATACCCCCGCCTCCCACACTCAGCTGCAGCAAAGTAGCGCTAGCGGTAATTTAAAAACACCTGGTGGGATTTTGCGTCAACTGATCTCTGCTCGCGACTTTCAATAGCCTACTGTACTACCCAGATCATCATCTCTATTAATGTTCTTCAGAAACAAATACTACAGCGGGGTTATTAGAGGATGACATGGAGGTTTATTACCAAGCTGGGACGTCTTGTAAGGTTCTCTGCACCGCTCCGGTTTTTCAGAAAAGTCACTTTCCAGGTCCGACACGTGATTGTATACATCAGGTTGTACAATGTCCTGTGTTCCCATTTCAGACAAACAATATTATATAATGTAGGTCCTTTTAAAACTAGCAAAATACAACGAGGATGATTGTAAACGGCATCCATGGAGCACTGTTGTGATGACGTGCTGAAGAGGCCGTGTCAGAAAGGGTATGAGAGTCTTAAAAGAGTGAATTTTCAAGGCGTCAAATTTTCTTTTGAGTTGTTTTTTATGTACAGCATTTTCAAAACAACTGAAAGTAACGCTGTTACTTTATTGTGCTATAAAAGGGTACTATGTGCCGGAAAATTACATGATTTCACCAAACCTTTTAACCAAAAGAATACAAAAATAAATTGTTTTTTAACCTTCATCCCATTTTGTCTTTAAGGAGAACATGGACCAATGTTTCTGTCCTGTGTGTCCTTAATGTAACTGTACACACAAATGCTCACCTCATATACTGTAAAACAATATCTTATTTACGTTGTTATGTCTAGTATGGCAGCTGTGGAAAGACCTGACGGGAACAATATTTGCATTACACTTATTTCCTCCTTGACTCCTGCTGACAGTGTTTTCTCGTTTGCAGTCAGGAATGCCCCAGACTGTGTGCTCAGGCACCATGTTTACCACTCCCAGTGGCTTCAGCCCTCATCTGGCCTGTGCTGAGCCTGGGGAGGAGGAGGAGGCCCCACAGGAAGGCCCGGGACCCGGGGCTTGCCTGGCCGATGTGCCCCCGATCACCTCTGCCTCCCTGGACACTCTGATCCAGAACCTGGTGCCCACTGCTGACTACTACCCTGAGGTAAACTGAAATTTACCACAGCCACTACTGCTGTTGATTATAAACTCTATCAGACTCAGAAAGTTCATTTAAGTTTATAGTCCTAGTGACAGTTCTGCCAATTAGATTATTAGTCCCTAGTCTCTGCTTGAAGTGTTCTGTGCTGTCTGTAATTACAGCCAACAGAGCTGTTTTTATTGATGTAGTGGGAGTGTCTTTCTAAATGTCTCTTTCTATCCTTTGACAGAAAGCCTATGTATTTACGTTCTTGCTGAGCGCTCGTCTGTTCATTCCTCCTCCGGAGCTGCTGGCCAGGGTGTGTGAGCTGTGCATCAAACAGCAGCAGCTGGATCAGAGCCCACTCGATACGGTCAGCACTGCACCACAAATAAATACAGCTAATGAACTGGAACGTCAGAAACACTCAGGCATACAATTATTTCTAATTTTCCTTCGCTTCATCATGTTGTTTTGTCTTGCAGGCCAAAGCACTGTTCTCTTGAGCAAAGACAGTTGTAAACCCGATTAATCTCTTTAACAACAGGCAAAAGTGCGCAAGTTTGGTCCCAAGATCCTGCAGCTGCTGACAGAATGGACAGAAACATTCCCATCTGACTTCAGGGATGAGAAGATGGTCGGACACATTAAAGACATCATCCATAGGATAGCCCCATGTGATGAGGTAGGCTAATGATGTTTTAGCATAGGCATGTGAAAGCAATCCAATTGCAGATTATCCACTTCCACATATTTGAAGGTTGTAAACCAGCAACTCAAAAGGTTCATTCTTGACCAGCAACTTACCTTCACATGAAAAATGACACTAAAGGAGTACCCTGTGCATTGAAAAGTGACATCAGAGTATCCTAGCCAAGCATCCGTATATTAGGAGGATATAATAGGCCAGATGTGGTGAGAAACAACGGTGAGGAACATGATTTGATTATCTTTACTAGCTCTGTGAGGGGTGATGGAGTCAAAGTCTGAGTGTAGTGTTAGAAGTCACAGCCAGTCACAGGAGAGAGAAGCAGAGAGAAAGGAAGGATATTAAAGGAGTGGCTCTATCTGCAACCTCGAGGGAAAATAGAGGGAGGGAGATGGATGGAGAAAATGGGGGGATGGGATACAGGGCCACAGAGAGCAAAAGAAAAGGTAAGGGAGGAGGTGTGTGATGAAGTCAGTGGAAAGTAGGAAAAATGGAGGGAGGTGGAGGGAGGATAGAAAGAGAGGAAGGGCAGGTGGTGATGAATGTGCTGCTATTTGCAGCTGGCTGCCTTTGGCGTGGGTGTGTGCACACATGTGTGAGCTGTGACTCTGGGTCATTTGTGAGACAGACTGACCTGATGGCCTCTGTGAACGGTCATATGGAGGGAGGGGTCCCGAGACGCACATTCCTGGACACAAAAAAACCCACGTTGTTGCAACATTGTGAAAAGCTTGATAACTTTTTGATTTTACATGAAAATTATTGCATGATTGCAGGAAAATTGAAGCTTATCTTAATTAGATTTTAATTAATACAAATAATTGTTTGAATAAAAACAAGAAGTCAGGTTTTAGCAGCACTCACATCTTGGAAACACAAGTTCTTTTGATTCATGCCTATAACTACTTTACAAGCCATTAATGTATTATTCATTAAATATCTTATTGATGGCTCCTCTTCTCGTCTTTATTCTCCACTCCAGGCATACTGGAAAACCCTGAACCAGGTGCTTCAGAAGCTCAGCCAGAGGCTGGCCCTGATGAGCCAGGGGGAAGAAAGCATTGTCAAGGTCTCCCTCAATGCTTCCTCCATCTCTGACAAGCTGGCGGCCTTCAAGACCAAGCCTCCGCCCATCCAGAAGGACATTCTCTCCATTTGCAACGACCCCTACACACTGGCACAGCAGCTCACCCACGTGGAGCTGGTGAGTCCTGGGGAAGGGAGGAGTGAGGGGGTTAGGCAGAGGTCAGGAGAAGAGATGATAACGAGGATGGACAAGGAAGGAAGGAAGGAAGGAATGGATGTTGGGGGAGTATTAAGATGCTAAGGATGTCGAAACATGAGTAGACATGAAGTTAAAGGCATGAGAAAATGGTGATGAAGAAGATAAAATGAGATAGGTGTATGATAGAAAATGGTTTAAAAAGAACTAAAGAAAAATTGTGATAGGCATCCCAGGAGACAAAAATGTGTATGGTATCACAACTTACCATTACTTATCAATTATTCCAATACCATTAACTGTTTATCAGTTGTAATAGAGGGAAAAACAAAGTGAATGATTCAATCAAACATATCTGAACAAAGGGTTTCTGCAGTGTCGCTCACACTGCTTGCTCAGTGCCTTTAGCTAATTCATGTGTATCTTGATGTAGGCACGTGTATCCGGGGGTGGTTGTGTTTCTGTGTGTGTATTTGTGAGCGTGCCTGAGTAAGCCTGTACTCTTGTCTGAGCGGTGACATCACCCCAGAAGTCAGTGATGTGCCTGGGGCAGCAAACAAAGGGGATAAAACCGCTGCAGATATATGCGACCTGACAGCTTCACACTCTGACACACACATACACACAAAAACAGAGAGAGGCTGGGACAGACAGGCATGTGCAATTCATACATTCTGAATTCATTAAATCTTTTGTTGGTTTTAGCATGTTGATAGTGATTTATCTGATTGTCGTCATGGCGCTCGCTGTCTTTGTGTGTCTGCATGTTTGTTTTGGATGGTATCTTGTGGTGTGAAGGGTCTACTGAGTCATTCTGATTTTCACATGTATGTGACTGCGCTGCTGTCTTTTAATAGAAGTGGTTATTGTCTCAAATGTCACTTTGAGGAAATATGATAGCAATGAGTCACACCAATGAGTCATTACCTCCATGTATCGATTGGTTTCCATTACTGAGATGAAAGAGTTATTAATGGGAGTACTCCAGTCAATGTGCATGTGTGCACGTGTATGTACTTGTAGTACTCTTGCTAAAAGGGCATTTTTATGTTCCTACAGTGATATTGTGGATCTCGCCTGCCTTGTGGTAACAAAAAATTGTCCCCATTAAGTAAATCTTTACATATTTTGATAAAGACTTGCATTTATGCTTAGGCTAGCAGTTGTCTCAGTTATACTGAGTCTTACAGAGACATAAATTCATGACACACAATTGTTTGTGTCTGTTTTCCAGGAACATCTGTGTCATATTGAGCCAGAGGAGTTTGTCCAAGCCTTTGTTCAGAAAGACCCACTTGATGGAACACGGGTAAGCTTTTATTTTGTATGTTCATGCATGTTTTATGTATGTGTGTGGGACAGGATTATTTTAAGAGGGAATGAAGACAGTTTGAAGAATGAAGAAGAGTTTTGTAACACCAGTGTCGGGTCTTGTCGGGTTAAACCCGGGGTATTTAAGTCAGGTGTGCTAGATAGGAGATCGATAAGTGAAGAAACCAATGTTACAGTGTTGTGGAGCAATGGAAAAAAAACAATCCACCTGAAAACAACTCTCATCTCTTTTTTTGTTGTTGTGATTTTGTAACCTGCTGACTGCCACTGTGCTGCTGTTATGGTCTGAGATTCACTACTGTGTGGTTTTAACCAAGTGCACACTACAGTATCCAGTATTAGCAGATGTTACAAGGGCAACATTGCTGCTGTTAACAAAGCGAAAGTTAATAACTAAATAAAGGGAAAAGGTTAAAAAAAATACTTGACTGTAGTGAGCAATAGTAAAGAACACCATCAGCTTAAATTCAAAATAGAAACTCCCTTTACCAAACTAAAAGTCACCATGAATAGCTTGACTTGCTCTGCATCCAGTCAAATGAGCCCATTACTATAAATCTTCCTACAAACTACCCAGTTTTCTGGCTTCCATTTGTTATATAATTTCAGTAACATGTCATGTCCTTTACATACTGTACATATCCACTGTATGGTAAAAAAAAAAAAAGACCTCTGTAATAAACCTTTGTTACGGTCCCTGAACAAGGAACCATAAACATCTGAGACCACCACCAAACAGCAATGTTTCAAAGGAACTTTAATGTCAAAAGTCAACACTGATTAACTGTTAACTGAGGAGAAGAAGTAAAAGCCGGTGGGAAGGCTATATAAGCTGGCATTTACTGGGACAAAAAGCCGGCATTTAATGTGACTTTGAAAGCTACTGAAACCACGTAAACATACACCTCTGTACCAACAAGGCTGGTGTATTTTTGCTGGATCTACTGTTGCCTTGGTAACGAGCAAGACTGTTTAACAAACCAAATAAAAAATGTTAGGTTTAGGCTAATTTAGGCTGAATGACTTGTCGAGGAGTAAGCTGCAACTTCAGCGTCCCTTTTTAAATTTTTCTCCTTCCTGAGTTCCTGCCACTTGGGGAATGCTAGCCTGATGTTGATCCTCTGATCACGATAACTTTTCCGTGCCCTTCTTCACTTAATTGGCAATGGTGAAAACAGCTCCCTCTGCTGCTGCAAATGCATGGTCCTGCATTTTGTAAATGACGATTGAACAAATTTTCCAACTTGCCGGGGCAGTAAGCAACATCCGCTAATCTAATCTGCGTCAATCTTTGTGCGTTGGCTCGCAGGGAAAACATTATGTGTCAGATTATTAGCGGAGGTCATACGCCGATGATAACACATTTATAATGCAGACATCAATTTTGCCCAGTAAACAGAAAATGTTACACAATGTTCCGCTAAAAGTAATTTACTCATTCTTCAGCTTTGATATTAATTCATTATCATCTTTTCTGTCCAATTTTTCCTCCATCATTTTTTATCATTGAAATTGAAGTTTTGAAGTGTTATTGTTTAGTTGGAAAACATAGCTACATTAAGCTAACAAGACAGAAAATCCAATTCCCCCTGAAACAGTGCTTCTCAAGCTTTGTTTGTAATTTTCTATCTGGACTTAGAAAGCAAAGCCCTTTTTTGAATAGACTGTTTCTTATCACAAAGAAAGATTTCCAAGCTGCCTCTGTTCCGCACTTTAACAATTCACAGAGACCAAATAGAGGCGGATCAGCACCTCATTAGTGTGTGCTTACACACATAAGGGCGTTTTGAGTAACACACCACTGGTTTGAGTCAAGTGTTCAACGACTCCAGCTCTACCTTAATACTGTTTTGCTTCTGTCCCTACCTCTTTAACTGGCTCAGAGGCGTATCAGCAGAGGATCAACCTTTTCCCCTCAATCCACTTCTGCACTTACTCATAGATAGGCAACAAAATGGGCCCATCATTCATCATCCTTAGTCCCACATTGAAATGGACTGTGTAAAAAGGCTTTCAGTTTACATTCACTCCACTTCTGTATCTAGCTAAATGCTGATCATTATTATTCAAGCCACACATTTTCCAACATCAGCACTCACAAATCTAAGTCACAGATTTACATTTATCACCTAAGTTTAAATATCTGGACTCTGTAAACTGGACAATGTAAACATTTTGGATTTAGGTGAATGAGATGTAGGGCTATCTAAAAAGGAATTTATGAATCAGCGTTATCTGTAATGGGAAAGCCTTCCAAAAAGAGGCAAATGTGATATTTTCCTTGGAAGAATAACATGGCTATCTGAAATGTTATTTTGTAGCTGGTAAGATCTGAATTACAAATATATGTTGTACAAATTCAATCTAGCTTTTAAATGACTTACCATGGCTTACAACATGAGCCCTTTGAATAGAAGAGATAAGAATAGAAAAGTGGTGTGTGTTGAGTGTACGGATATCTGGATGCAGCACAGAAAAAAATGAACTCACTTTGCATTATTGAGTATGAAACTGTCATACAGTTGAATATCAGGTTGAATTATTACTGATTGACTACAATAACTGCTACATGGTTTTGGGTAGGTCTAATGTTGATTTTTTTAATTTGCATTTGCTTCTCAAAGGGCCAAACAAAGGTCACAAGGCTAAATGCCTCAAACAGCAGAACATTATGTTACTGTAGCACAAAATGTGCAACTACTCCTTCTGCCCTCTGAGTGTAACTGTTGAAGGCCATTATTTTTCCTATTTGATATAGCCTACCTGTCTTTTTTTTACTCTTTTTGTCTCTCTCTATCCTTTACCTTTGTTTTTCTTGTCTTACTTTCATCAGCCACTTTGCTTCTACCCCCAGCCCTGCATTTTTGTCATTTACACTCTCATTGGGGGTCAGCATGTACATAAAAAGCTAATTAGTGTCGGTGGAACTCCTAATGGTTGCACTTTCTATTCTAATTTTTGCTGGTGTTTGTGTTTGTGTGTGTATCAACAGGAGCCATGTTTCAGTGACCAGAAGAAGAAGACCTCCAACCTGGAAGCTTATGTCAGGTGGTTCAACAGACTGTGCTACTTGGTAGCAACAGAGATTTGCATGGTGAGTGAAAAATGCCTGCACACCAGCCTCTCGCTTGTTCTGACACTGGACTTTAGAGGCAAACAGATGGCGCACAAAATAAGCTATACACCACAGATAAAAAACATTATTATCTTAAAGGGCACATGCAAAATAAAGCAGTGGAATCTCTTCTCTGAAATTTACCTCTGAAACATACATTATATTTGCATGACCATTTAAGAACATATGCATAATCATGTTTTTTTTGTTTTGTTTTTTATATATTTTTTAATTATTTTTACTGTTTATTTTTTTGAGATCCAGCTCCTTGGTGTTGTTTGATTTTTTTATAGTAAGTCTTAATAATCAAGTTGTATGAAAGCAGTTGAGGTTAGTTTACCTGTGACAGAGCATCACTGCCCCCTCGTGGTTCTTTTTGTCACTACATTTTTATAAGTAAGGTTTGTGTTTGTATCAGAAGGAACAGAGCTAAATTTGACTATTAGATATATATTTGTTCAAAGTCACTTTTTTTCCCTCCTTCAAACAGCCAGCAAAAAAGAAGCAGAGGGCTCAGGTCATAGAGTTTTTCATCGATGTGGCCAGGGAGTGTTTCAACATTGGAAACTTCAACTCCCTCATGGCAATCATCTGTGAGTCCCTGTTTTTAAAAATCTTAGCACACTGCTGATTGATAACTCTCATACTTTGCTAAGTGTTTAAAGTTTAAATCTTCCTTATTTCTGTAGCTGGTATGAATATGAGTCCCGTATCGCGACTGAAAAAGACTTGGGGCAAAGCCAAGACTGCCAAATTCTTCATTCTTGAGGTAATCGTGGCCCGATTTTTCACTGAGAAGTGCAGGATAGGTAATAACTTGGAGCTGACAGTGTGTTGTTTGTTCCTATTTGCCTTAACAGCATCAGATGGATCCCACAGGAAATTTTTACAACTATAGGACCGCCCTCAGGGGGGCTGCCCATCGCTCTAGGACTGCCAACAGCAACAGAGAAAAGGTGGATTATTATTCTTGGAACTTATGGACTGTTACTCAGTATTTATTTTTTTAATGAATATTGGAACGTTTTCAAAAATGCGACAAAAAATAGATCTTTCTTTAGTTAAATCGATGTAACTTTAATTTCAAAGCCACAACTGTAAGTAAATCATTTGTAGTGTCTTCACAAATAAACCATTTTTATCAGAAAATATAAACAAGTTGAACATTTTATGCCAGTAACACACTCAAAAAAGTTTGGAAAAGGCAAAGAAAGACAAAAAAAAAGTTTATATAGTATAGAATAACACAGCTCTGCAGGATTCTAGAATCAGCAGATTACCTGTTAACAGATAAGGGTGTCAGGATTGGGTATAAAAGCAGAAACCATCAAAGGCTTTGTCTCTTCAATCAAGTATACATCAGGGCTCGTCAATTTGTGCCTTCAGTTGAAAAAATCCTTCTCAAAGTGAGATGGCAAAGAAATTTGGTCTTTCAGCACCAACAGTGCATGATTTGACATTTTAGGAAGTTTGGGGCAATATCAGTCCTAAAGGCCAAGGCTTGAGACCAATACTGGATATGCATGACCTTAAAGCTTTTAAACGGCACTACATGAGAAACCGATATACCAGCATGATCCATATTGCCACATTGGCTTAGGAGTCCCATGGAAATTATTTTTCCTCAACACTATCTGCAGAAGTATCCATTCATGTAATCTGAGACTGTATTATTCAAGGAGGAAGATATATATCGTTTTTGTGTAGAAACATCAAGTGTGTTGGGCATGAGTTCATCTCATATGAACAGAAAGACAGTTGAGTAGTATTCTGCACGACTTAGAGCAGCATGGCTTGAAAGACAGAGTGTGTTGGACTGGCCCACCTGTAGTCAAGATCTGACTCCTATTTAAAGTGTATTATGAGGATTAAACAGTAACCACAGACTGTTGAGCAGCTGAAAAGTTGTACTCAGCGAAAGTGAACTCATAAATTCCAATAATCAGCAACTTCAGTTTCCAGATGATTAGAAATGGCAAACAAAGAGCAAAACTATTATAAACATGTGTCTTTCCCAAAAGTGTGTTTCTGGCTTCAGAGCGTAGATTTCATTTATGTAATGAAGTTGGTCGCTGAGGACACTGAAAAACTTTTTGTGCTTGTGTATGTTAAATAAGGATTCAAAGAAATTTAAAAGGAACATACAGGTTCAGATTTTTGTAGGTTTTTAGAAAAATGGAATAAGGTATAGAAAAGGGTGTTTGTACCTCATAATAAACTTTGTCTTCCTCACCATGTCCCTCCATAGATTGTGATTCCCTTCTTCAGCCTGCTGATAAAAGACATTTATTTTCTGAATGAAGGCTGTGCCAATCGCCTGCCCAACGGCCACGTCAACTTTGAGGTGCCTTTTTCTCCTAATCCTGTATTGTTTGTCAATAGCCTAACCTACACCTTTAAAAATTCCTTCTTACCCTTTTTTAAGAAGTACTTCACATATTATCTTTGTTTGTTTTTTAATCATTTTTTAGAAATTTGTGGAATTGGCACGGCAAGTTGGAGAATTCATGACATGGAAACAGGTGGAGTGTCCATTTGAGGAGGATCAGACCATCCTACACTACCTCCACACTGCTCCTATCTTCAGTGAGGATGGTGAGAATTGCTTTATTTTGGCTATTTATTCAAGCATCATGGCTCTATAGAGGGACAGACAGTCAATGACTTTAGTCCAGACTCAAGTGTCTTGACAGTTCCTGAATGTATTTGCCTGAACCTTTGCTGTTTGATTTTGCTGTCAGAGATAAAAAATCTCAGTGTGCATCTTTTCCCCCTGAAAATATTGCCTGGATTCTCACGACTTTTGGTGCAAACGTTCATGAGTCGTTACTGTGTTCCTATTAGTATTACCCAGTTCTATCAACCACATAATGAGAACCTGAAAAACATCCAATCCCCTATACAAATGGAGGATTAATGGCTTTTAATGGAATTTTGAACTGAGAAAGGAAGAAACCACTAACATAAACACGTTTCCATTTATGATGTCCTCAAGCTGAATTTCAATAACTTACCTGTCCCTTTATTTTCTGTTTCGACCTGTAATAAGGTTAAAAAGTTTAGAAACTTAGATGTACTTGGTCTTTAGTGCTCATTAGCAAATGTTAACATAGCATTTAGCTCAACCTACCATCATGCTTCAGATTCACAAAGTACTGCTGCAAGGTCTTTTCTTTTAAAAGGTACAGTATGTAAGATTCTGGCCGAAACTGGTACTGCAATCATGTGAAACCGTAGCCTATGTAAGAAA
>JAPMNP010726233.1:0-13507 GCA_029874935.1 Atherina boyeri
GTGTGTGTGTGTGTGTGTGTGTGTGTGTGTGTGTGTGTGTGTGTGTGTGTGTGTGTGTGTGTGTGTGTTTGGGGGGTTGAAAGGAGGCTTTATGAGGTGCTTAACCCATGGTGCTGTTTTTGTTTTCCTAAACAAACAGACATGCCTCTTCTACTTAAGAAGTTAATTGTACCTATAGGTCCGGGTTGAGCTCTGTTTTGGAGATTGTTTTTGGATTATTATAAATTGTTTTTAAGTTTGTTGGCATCAGATCCTCAAGCTGAGACAAATTGCAGATTTCTTCAACTATTAAAGATCTGTTAGTGAGTGTGTGGAAACAGATTAGGCCAACAGAGCAGCAAGCCCCTGCCTGCACCCCGTGTCAGTTGGCAGTCCATCTTCTGGAACGCGGCGCTCCGAGCTCTCTTCATGTGAGGTCACTTTGGACTCCTTGCTTTTTACCCATTGCTCTCCTCCATCTCCACCTCTTTACCCTTCCACCCCCTTATCGGGGTGCCGGAGCCCCGGAGAGGAGGGGAGAGGGGTCACAGGGTCAAAGTCTTTTCCTCTTTGGATCTCGGGGCTTGCTGGGAGAGGCTTGGCGAGAGAATGGCTGCATTAGAGCTGGGGTTGAGGGTCAAGATTTTAATTCTGTTAAAGAACAGCTGGTTTGAGTTTCTCCTCACGTTGCCCTTCCCTCCCTCTCCCCACAAATCCAGGGAGATGAAAAATTTGTTCAGAGGGGAACCAGTAAAATAAAAAAGGTTTACGGTCCAAAGCCCTTACCCTTACCCTGCTCCAGCATTAGAGAGGAATGTAATAACGTCAGCATTTGGCCTCAGTTAGATTGACTTAAAACAAGGAAGTCCTTTCTGTGTTTGGGTGTCTTAACAACCGGATGAAATTTAATTAAAAAGTTCAAAAATTGGAGGGGGATTTTTTTTATACTTGAAACCAGAGGAATTCCCTTCCCTGAGTTTCAATTTCCATGAGAAATTATTATTTCTCACATAACGTTAAACAGGTGAAACTAACGCTTTTGGCAGTTATGTTACCCATTTAAAACCTGCAGCTTTCCAAAGAAATTAGAAGAGAAACTACATCATAGTATTATCAAATACTTATTCTGTTATTCCCACCAGATTACAGCTGACTGAAACAAATTTAAAGTTAACATCACATTAATGTTAAGGCTTTTTACTTTTAGCAGTGTCATTGCTCAACCTCCTGTTGTCTAAATCACTAATAGTAACACAAGTTGTTGCTTAAAAAACACAAAACAGTACAGCTATTCTGTCTTTCCTCTGCTACACGTGAAATGTGTTGATCTGAGTGCCAAGGCAGGACTCCCTCACATTTCAAGCTGGCTGACGGGGCGGAGAGAAGGGAGAAAGGGGGGAGGAACTAGAGTTCTCCTATAAATGGAAAACTAACAACAGATTTTTTTTTTTTTTCGTCTGCTGTTTTCTCCTGCGCGTTCTTGCCGGCCGGCCGGCTGGCTGGCTGGCCCTGGGGCTGTGTTGGTGTGTGGCGCAGCAGCAATCAGAGGTCATAATTTCATTGGCGGTTAGCATCAGGTTCAATTTTTCTAGTAGGTTACATTTACCAGAAAGTCTGGATTGTGTTACTGGGTAACGGTGGAATCATTGCAGAGCTGCAGAATCCCTCGGCCTTTCCAAAAGGAGACATGGAGGAGAGGATTGTGCACATATAATTGGAGATGCACAAACAGCAACATACTCATTCTTTGAATCTAATCTTTTATTAGTTTTCTTTCTACAAGGCCCTCTAATATCCAACGTATGTGCATTTCTTCTCTTTATATTTAGTTTTATTTATTTGAAGTGTCACAGATGGCTATTTAGATGCGTCTTCCTCAAACATTTGTAAAGGTAGTTGTCCTTTCCGATTGATTATAAGCTAAATCTGCTCAGAGCTGATTTGAAAGGAAAGATGTTGAATCACATTCCTGAAAAATACATGTTGTGTCTTTTACTTGGAATCTGTGAGAAGTATCTTGTTTTGCAAAGAAACAAATATCTGTCAGTCAAAAAAATGTTGTTTGTTTTTTTTCAGGAATGTGACCAGGTACACATCGATGATGTGTCCTCTGATGACAACGGCCAGGATCTAAGGTATGGAATGTACACATTTTTATTTTTGGGTCCGAAGTTGACAATAAATGTGTGGATGAAGCAGCTTGTGTTAACAGATCCTATCTCTGTCTTTACTGTAGTACATATAACTTCAGCGCTGATGGTTTCCATGCAGCAGCTACCAGTGCCAACCTGTGTCTGGCCACAGGCGTGCGGGGAGGTGTGGACTGGATGAGAAAACTGGCCTTCCGCTACAGACGAGTAAAAGAAATCTACACCACCTACAAAAATAACGTTGGAGGTAATCCCGACAAGCAGCGGCTCTCCACGCAGATCTGTTGAACAGAAATGAGTTTGCACATGTGTGTATGCCCCCCTCATTGTGTGGGCGCTTGTAGGAGTGCCTGGGCGCATTTGGATGCGTGTGTGTTCTAAAAGCAGGGGTAAATTTTGAACATTTCAGTGGTATTCGGATGGCTGGTCCAACCCAAACAATGTTACCCTGCGTTTCAGGTCTGCTGGGCCCAGCCAAGAGGGAAGCCTGGTTGCAATTGCGAGCAGAAATTGAAGCCTTGACGGACTCCTGGTTAACACTGGCACTGAAAGCACTAACATTAATCCACTCAAGGTAGGACTTCAGTGAGGAAAATTGTACCCAGTCCCACACCGCACATATATAAACTTATATGTGGTGTAAATAAGTCCACTCAATTCCAAGCGATAAAAAAAGAAACAATGCTGTGGATTTGTCTTTTGGACTGCTTGTCTCTTCTAATTTGGACAAATACGACTGCTGAAAGATCTGACTTGAAAAAAGAGGCAATCCTTCATTTCAGGACATGTTTCAAGGAACTGATACATTGCTGTGTCTTCATATTCTGCACATTGTGTTTTCTTTTGCCCTCCCTCAGAGTGATTTAGAATGATGTCACCTCTTTACTTTCTTCTTCAGGTCAAACTGTGTGAATATCCTGGTGACCACCACGCAGCTCATCCCTGCCCTGGCGAAGGTCCTGCTCTACGGCTTGGGAGTCGTCTTTCCTATTGAGAATATTTATAGTGCAACCAAAATAGGTAAACACAGCTTTTTATGTGTCTGAAATAAGTTATTTGGTTCTCCTTTGTTTTACTCACTTTGTTCTGGCTGTCACTGTGGGACACGTGTGCTTATTATTTCAAGTTTGCTGAGTGTAAACATCTAGGACACACATGCTACCTAAGTGACAGGGCCGAGGCGTGGACAGGGTGGGAGATTTGGTCACCGGAGAGGGTTGATGTTCTTCTGTGAGGGAATAGTCCTAATCAGCCTGGGATTATTTTCTTGGAGCTGGCTCTGCGTTGGGCCTCTCCAGGCCTCTGCTCCTCGATCTCTGCATATGAAACCACTTCTGCACATTTATGTCATTCCAGAGAAACAACCCCCCCCTTCCTCCTCNCCTCACCCTCCTCACATATCCCCACTTTTCCTCCCACCAACCCACTTTTTCACTATTTTAAATGCAGAATAAACATCAAACTTACCTGTTGCGATGTTTTCAGGCCCATCGGTCCAGAGTTGGAAGAGAGCATTAGCTATAGGTTTCTCTGGAGCAAACAGACCCTGTAACATGCAAGAGTGATTTGTCCATTTGTCCCAGGTTTTAAGAGGAGACAGGCCAAGTTAATGCTTTTAAGACAGTCTTTATCTGAGGGATGATCTTATCACATCTCTTTCCTGAACTCTATGTTTACACTCTGCCCTGTTTTGTCAGCATGGTGTTCTAAAGCGTCTGTTTTACCCCACGCCTGCAATTCTACTTGCTATTTAGTGTTTTTGCAACTGTGTGTGTTGTGCCAGTGTAGATGTTTGCATTCGAGCAACACTCCGCTAACATCCTCCCCTCGACTCCTCCACAGGGAAAGAGAGCTGCTTTGAGAGAGTAATTCAAAGGTTCGGGAGGAAAGTTGTTTACATTGTTGTTGGAGATGGGGTGGAAGAGGAGCAAGGCTCAAAAAAGGTAAGACGTGCCACATATTCTTTCTGTAAGGTTAGAAGTTTGTTGAGAACGGAACACAAAACATACTTGCCATACCTTTCTGAAGAATAAAATCTTTAGCTCTTTTCAACAATCTTGCTTTGCTTTCATTAGTTTATCCCTTTACAGAGCATCCAAGTACAAGAGAGAAAGTCTGTAGTGTGTAATCAGCGCTCTTCCTCTACCATCTCAGGTTTACAGAGCAGGAGAGGGGGGAGATGGCATAATTATATATTCCAGCTTGGTGCTCTGAGCGGTGTGAATGCTGTATGTGTAATGCTAGACAAGCCCTTTCAGGCATGTTGAAGGCACATCGTAAATAGAGCGCACATAAAGGAGGCTTAAATCATTGTTGATGAAATTAGAATATTTACTGCAGTGACAAGCCTGTTAGCACGAGATGGATCNCCACACACCAGACCACCACCACCACGCTCTTAGAAAATATGATGGTATCGCGTCACATGAATCTGACATCTGACTTGCCCTTTTTATGTTACCTGTTGGCTCTTGCTCCACATCTCGTGTATTCAGCCTTCCTGTCAGGTTTGGATGTAAACCAAAGGCAGCACACGGCAAACATATTCATCAGCAAATTAATCAGCGGCCTTGGAACATATTTCCCTGACAGTTTTGGTGCGCCACATTGTCAGAATGAAGACATGGTTTCCCTTTGAAAAGCCTCCAGCTCCTTTTTCACCTGTTTGTCAGTAAACACAGAGCAGAAGCGTGAGGATGCATGAGGAGTGATTAGGCAGTGATTGGGGAGAGGTAACAACCTTCGCCCTGGATAAAAGTGTAAAGCAATAGCTCTGTATTATGAAACGCGAACACACCCTGGGAATACGGTCTTGAGGGATGATTGTGGAAATAGATGCAAATATTTTCACTCAGTCTCGAGTTGTTGGAGTGTGACATTGATGGAAGGATAAGGTGGGGTTTTTTTCCCCCCATCTGAGTGGTGCGAGTCCCATGACACGCCATGGAGTAAAAGGTTTCTGTGTCAACATCAGAGAGGACGTGAAATAACACAACAATTTCACCCGTCAGGAGGCGCATATCAGATGTGACACTGTGTGGAACTACAAAAGCAAAATGTCTGAAAGTTCTCCTGGTCCTCATTCCTTCACCCCCTCAAAAAAAAAAGAAAAGAAAATCCACAGTCCCTGAAACGATTCTGTCTTCAGTTATTACCATCGCCTGGGAGAGAAGGCAGAGATAACATCTCTAGCTTTTAAACTTAAAAGCAAAGACAATTTACAAAACAAAAAGCAAAGAGCTTTTTAAGGGTCAGTGCAGGCTCTCCTAAGCGGAACATATGCCTGGGAGAGGCCATACCTTTGATAAGGGGAGGGTAATGGGCTCCACACACTGAGGAGCTGAGGACTCTACCTGACAAGCTCCTTTCATTCTCCGCGACTCAGGTTTCTCCCCCCATCCTCTGCTTGGGAACAACAGCTCATTTGCACTGTCCTAAAAACACACTGGCAGGCAGGAGGCTCATTCAAAAGACACCGTGGGGAGTTCATTTCTCTTCAGGCTGAAGGCAGCTGCTGGATTAGTTTGATGCTGTAAAATGGGACATCAATGCAGCGGAGAAATTAGTTAGAGGTAGATGTACAATATGGCTGCACTGACACATGCACCAGGGAGCAGTTGTGGTGTGTTATTGATATGATTGCTGTCATAGTGAGAAGTTCAGGTGGCTTTCATTCACTGAACGCACCAGCCTTAGTAAAAAGAACCAAACCTAACTGGAATTTTATGCAAATGTTAAAAGGTATCAGTATGTTCAATTTTGATTCAATATTGAGTGCGGAATAAAAAAGGAATTAGTTTGACTTTTATTAGCAGATTTTTTTCATCATTTTGTTAAATTCATTCTTTTGTCCTTATTTAGGAAACATGACATAGCTTTTCACAATTTAACATTTGATTTAACATTTTTCATTTAGATGTTGATCCTTTTCCCTCATACCATATATCTAGTCTAGTTTGAATGTTGATCAAATGCAACATGCAGCCACTCTCAAACACATTCATTATTGATTAGATATTAACTAAATGTACACTTCCAGTCTATTCAAGTGCTAGAACCTAATTATATGTATTTATTATTTGACTTACTTTAAAATATTTGACTCACTTTTCTGTTATTTGACTTATCAATACAAAACCGATCCTAAAACTATGTTTTTATTCCTCCTATAGCACAACATGCCCTTCTGGAGGATCTCCAGCCATTCAGACCTCATGGCCCTCCACCATGCTCTAGACTTGGAGTACTTGTAGCACTACACCACCATCGTACACCCCTCTGCGCCTCAGCACATCAAGCAACCTTTCACCTTCGCCCTCCAGCCCCGTCTCACGCTTGCCGCAGCCTCCAGAGCGCAAAAAAAAGAGAAGCCCCCCTCGTGTGCTGTCTTTCACTACAAAGGAAGAGATGAGGAGCAGAGTGGAAAAAAGAAGCGGGCAGTTAATGTGCTGACATACAGTCACACGTCGTCTTAACCCAAAACTTTCCTCTTTTTTTTGCCTGCAAAGCGAAGGAGAGAGAGGTGAATTTACGGTGCAGCAGCTGCTTGGCCTGGTTACTGTGAATCGGCCGTTTTCTGAGGCTGTCAAAGTGTTTTATGGCCCCCCCCGGTTTGTGCCGGGACTCTGTCAGGGTTCACACCTGTAAAGAAAGCAGAGCTACCGGCGGCCTCGCTTGCTTCGCCTCGCCGTAGAACTCAGTTACAGTCAACCACAGGCCGCGACTCCTGGCGGCGACATTTCCTCATCCCGCTTCTGCTCTTCACCACTTCTTCCTACAGTTTACCTTCTTTTAAAGTCTCCCCTCCACAAAAGCACAGACGGACAAAGTGACTGCTCCCTGTCGGGTGTCAGCATGGGAGTCCTGTGCTTCTTATTTATGAACGGACTTTGTGAGTGGCGCCACGCCACTGAGAAGGTACCTCGATGACAAAAGACTCGTGCCTTTTACAAAGTACTATTAATTTCCACCACAGCAAGAGGAAGACATTTGTGGAAGAATGAAAAAAAGGGGTTTTCTAATAATTTAAGAAAATAAACAAAAAACTTTATTTACAATGCTGAGACAATCATGTACAGAGGAAATCTTTTTTGTGTGTGTAAGTTTGTAATCACTGGACTATTCCTTCCTATATTCATTTAGGTACATGCTCTTTAAAGATGGTAATGCTTTTTAATTGAAGTAAATAAGAAAAAAGAAATAAAAATAAGGCATCCCATCACACATGAGCTTGTGCGACACCTGAAAGTGTTGATGTGTTCAAGTTATGTTCGGTAAACAAATATGTAGATAACGGGATTTTGTGATCAATTGTTTTGTCAAGACCAAAAGCATGGATGTCAAGTGTCAAGGACCTTTCTTTTTGTTTCTGTGATGTTTTTCATCCTTTACAGGAAACTTCAGTCACACCTCTATATAGAATAACAGCTCTCCTCTACTTTAAGTCCTCTTTAGACACACATTTCAAAGGGAAGTAGTTTATTTTGGGTTTTTTAGCTATTCAGAAAGGTAGCTCACAACTTGTGTCCTTATGGCATTTCACCAGCTTGCAGCCCTGACCCCATATATCTGAACGGAAACAGAATTCTGATAAGGGTTTAGAAAATGACAAGAGGGCAGTTTCCTGCCTACTGAGAGTCATTTTAACAACAAATTTGAATAAATCAGATATTTAAAGAAGCAGGCTTGAATAGGTTTTATTATCTTTTATACAAGCACTATTAAAAAAAAAACTCTTGTACAGCAAGTGTAATTTTGTATGATGTAGTGTTTTTATTTCGACTTTGAAAATACATTCTGTGTCCTTCTTTTGAAGTAGCCGAAACCCATGAAGCCCTTTTAGTGGTGCTTCTACATCTGTGGACGAAGAAACCATAATTAACAGTGAGAGAAAAGCCACTAACTTTGAGGGGTTTGTGAACTTACAGGACATGTGCTATCGACTGTGAATTTCTTATACAGAAACCCACTTGTTGTGTTTCTAATTTTTTCCCTCCTTTGCACATGATCACTGTTGGCCTTTGCATTTCAATTCGAATCCCTTTCCTCCTCGAACAGACCCCCCTTTGTCTCAAAACAACTTCTCCCCGTGCACTCCGGGGGTATCTACATATTGCTGCTAGATCAAGGTAATGGTAGGTAAATAGAGGAAATGTTTTATAGATTCATACAGCACGCTTTTTTTATTATGTTGCAATCATAAATGCAAACTGGAAATACTTTACACTACATGGGCCTCATTGTGAAAATGCAAAAGATTGTAGTGTCTGCAAAATATGTGTACAGATGTTTTTGACATTATTATTTGATTGTGTTTAAATTAATAAAACTGATTTGTGAACTGTTAAATTTTGCTCTATTTTCGGTTTTTGTTTTTCTTAAACAACTTTTTTTTTAGACCATATTTTTCCACTGCTATCAATGATGTGTTAATGTTACTAGAATAACATTACTATCTCTCTCCTGTGTCCAGATTGACACTGATGCCAAAGGCTTCAGCCACTAATCCCACCAGGAAGCAAACAGAAACCAGAGCTGGCACAATTCTAGACCAAACATCACATACCAGCATGCTAATCATGTCCTTTAAATCCACACAATAGCCATTTAAAACTATTTTTTAAATCGAGACTATTTCTGAATAATAAACATGTTTCTCTTTCTATTTTGGTACCGCTGATGTAACTTTAAATGAACACTTTCTTTATGCTTTTATGGTCACAATTCTGCAAATTACATTTTTCTCATAATTCCTATGAGATGTTACTAAATGCAATTCTTGACATCCACTTTACATTCTTGAGGCTCCTNCCCCAACACATTCCCCTTCCAAAATATAATAACAGTGTGTCTACAGCTTCAGTGCATAATTTGCATGTATCCAACCTCTCGAGTCTCACACAGAGCTGAGTTAGTTTAAATGACTTAAGAATAAAAAATATTTATGAGGCAGATTTTATGAGGTGGTCAGAGCTAAGACAGTCCAGCGTGTAACACTAGCCCGAACAGGGAAGAAAGTGTCCGGCCTCCAAAACCACGCCAGAGAATTAATCATGCAGGGAATTTTATTTACAGCCGCACTGCTTGTTTAATATCCAGATTAATTATGTGTTCACATTGAGTGGGAGTGATGGTTGAGGTGAAGCATGTCCAAGTATAAAGCAAAGTTAAGGTGGTACCATCAGAATCGACCCCTGATGTGTCTTTCCTACTCATGAACAGCTGATCTATGAAGAAGTGTCTTATGATCCGAACTGGCTCTCTTTCTGTCGCAGAATAGACATCTGTTCTATTTGATACGTTTTCCCGCTGTGTGGAGACCTGGGAGAAATAGTCAGACCAGACTAGACGTTTTGTGAAAGAAAGAGTGGGTGTTGGTTCACGCCGGCCAGCCGCTCTGGCTGCTCGTGCAAAACTAAAGAGAAGTAGGTTTTGTCTGTTTGGCTGGTGGCGTTTACCTAACTCCCAGTCCTCCATCACAGCTTTGATTGCTGCTGAGATTTGTCCTCCCTCACCATGATATCTAAGTCCACTTAGTGCTTTTCTTTCCCTCCATATCCCTGCGCTTTAATCAGACCTAACAGTAAGCATATAATTCCCAGGAGACCTGATCTTTGCTGAACTCCCACCAAACCCCTTTGTGGAAATAAAGGGCTCATTCCCTTGCAGGTTCTGTACTGGCCATTCCTCTCCTGGACGTCCCAGCGAATTGCCCGCTCTCCATAAAACTGTACTGCAATAATAAACAACGCCATCGGTGATTTACGATCTTGCCCAGACAGTGATTTCATGCAGATTTCCATAGTGGGGGCCTCTGACGGTGCATCACAATTGAACTAATATTGTATTACATGCATATCAAACTCCCCCCAAAAAACCTGATCCACATCCACATGAGCCGCATCTCTTTTACGAGCAGGAAGCCTATTAATAGGCCTGTGTTCTTTTGGTGGCTAATGTGTCTTGAGTTAGGGGAATTTGTATCTGGAGCAAGCAGATGTCTGCAGATTGAGACAATGAGAAAAAGGCATAACTCCATCCTTAGCTGAACTGAACCGAGTTTCTGCTCCATCTATGAACCTTGTCCTGGATTCCTTCTGTGTTTCTTGTATTCTTGGTTTGGATGAGGTTGTTTGTCTCGAGGCGGGATAGACGAAGCCAGCGTTACTGATTGAAACTCCTCCTAAAGTTGTCTGAAGCTGAAGACGGGGCTCTTACTCCTCTTACAGAGGTTAAGGCTCAGTAAGGCCAGTGAGAGTGGCAGACCTGTTGTCATGCTGCGGTCGGTGGCGGTGCTAAACTAGGCCCTTTGTTTACTGTTTGTTTATTTCTCAGTTACCGGGATTTGACAGACAGAACAGGGCAAGGACAGCTGGTAATCAGGGAACTGTGGATGCCAGGGATCTCAGCCAGGACTGTCAAATCCGGGCCCCAGCGTCCACAGTTATGCCTCTCCAATACAGACAAGGCTTCTCAAACGAGTCTGGGCCGTGAAATGCTATTAATGTATGTTGGTGGCTGGTCTGATCGAGCCAAAAACACTTTAGTAGTGGGGCTCGATGGACCCGCAGAGCGGACTGTGTCATTGAGAGGTCGATGATGGTTAGTTATATTACACGTGCAGACACCTACAATATGAGGTAAGAAATAAATTTGGATTTTCAAGCATTGTTTAGCACATTAGGAGTCATTTTACCAGAGCAGACGTGTTAGAATGTAACTCTTTGGTTTTCTGCTGATTGCAATGTTGTTTTTCTCTCTTAAGCATAGAGGATCTCAGTTTCAGCCATCATTACACCCACGTGGATGTTTTCAGCCATTGATGTCTGCTCTCATTGTTCCCTCATCATTGCCTACACCAATTCAACTCCCAGATGATCCAACTGACTGCTCGAAGAGGTTGGGAGTAACACTATCATGGATTTCAATTCTTGCTTCCTTGCATGTGAAAAGAAATTCTCATCCTATGAAGAAGGCATACTATGAACCTATGAAGAGGCAACAACTTCCATTTAGAATTTATAAAGGTGAAGCCTGTCATTTCAGAAATCATAGGTAAAAACAAATGCTAACTTAGTAAAAGAACCCCGGGCCCGGACCATATTATCATATCATTAATTAACTGTATTTAAGTAAAAGTTACATGGGTAGGGTGTTGAGGATTATTTTGGAATTGGAAGCGCCCTGCTGCACACCTCCTGCTAATTATAATTACTTGTACAACAACTGCTACAGTTAAGAAACTGCCAAAACTCACTCTCTGAACAAACTCACCAACTCTTTTACGTAACCCCCTCACCACAGCTTATAATCACTGCAAGGCTGCAGTGTTTGGGTCCTTCGGAGTGTGAGTGGCGTTGTCAGGGTCTCGAGCCGGACCGGCCGCTCGCCGTCTACCCCGACCACACCAAAGCTCCACCTGCATCTGCGGTTAAACACACACGCCCTCCTATTTACTAGGCCCACCGCACTATTCCATCTAAAGTTGAGTGGCAGGGATTTATATGACGAGCTAAGGCCACCCGACAACAGCGAGTGTGTGTGAGTTGGTGTGCACGTGCTTGACTTCTTGGCTAACTCTCGAGCTGTGAGGTACCGGGTCCCTGAGGGTTTATTTTGCAGCCCCTTTGGACCTCCCTGTGTGCTGTGTGTGTGAGCACTTGCAGTGCATTTATGTACGGGCATATGTGCGTGTGTGTGTGTGTAATCTTGCAAGGACCTCCCTCTCTGGTGTTAATTGGGCCGACACTCCACAGTTAGGTCTCGGACCGGGGCCAGGCTCCCTCTCGTCTGGCAGGAGTAGGAGCCTCTTAGCCACTTTAATAATCTGGATGTCATCCGTTAATAAAACAGCCTGGCGTCCCACCTTGGCTTGTTATTACTCGATAAGTCATGGGTGATGTTTCTGTTCCCCTCTCGTTTTCTTTTTCTTTAGGTAGAAATGAAGTAAAGGTGAACCCTGTTTCTTAGGTGGGCTGTATGTTATTCCTATTTTTATTCTCCTCTTGCTGTTTTTTTTCCTAAAATACCCCAAATATACATTTTGCTTTCATATTCAAATGATCACTTCATCTTCTAGCACATTTGGCATACTGGACTCCACTTCCAAACGAACTCTTAGGGTGAAGTATCTCTTTATTCCAAGATTACCTCATAGTTCTCGCAACACCATTTCCTTGCAACATATCATCGTTTGTTCTCAAATCCAAGAAGTCCTTTTATCCCAACATGCAGCATCATTTAGAAAGCTTTTAAGTTCCATCAACAAAATAAACATCAGTATAGCCATCCAATCAGGGTGTGACCTCATCCATATGTCTTTAATTAGGCATCTGTTGATTTGATGGAGAAAAAAAAATGTCAGCAAAAATGTTAACAGCAAAGCGAAGCAGATCTTGGTCATCTTCATCTGGACATAACTGAGCAACAAGTGTAAACACACATAAATGACCAGATGAATGTCAGCCACCTACAGAACCCAGCTCATGTTCATTTACACGCTTACAATTTATCTGGGAAAAAGCTTAGATGGTTTACTGTGCAAAAAACAATACTCTGCATTGATGTAGCATTATTTGTCACTATGTCTCTGAATCAGTCTATTCATCTCTTGTTTCTTTTAAAGTTGCCCTCCTGTAATTACTAGCCTGCTCCGATTAGTCAAAAAGGCTTATTTCTTGTTTGAAATGTGCCAAAATACTGTAATGGTAGGGGGGGAATGGACCTGACTACCCAGGACCCCGAGTAGGGAAAGGTCCCATTAACCCCCCCCAAAACAAATTTTTTTTTAATTAATTGGGACCTCCAATTGAATGGTGTCATGATTCATTTCAAATATAATGACAACACCAACTGAGAGAATGAACTTAGTGCCCGTTGACATGAAGTTAAAAAAATTATGTTTTTAAATAAAAATTTGCATGGATGTCACGGATCAAAATATTAATACACAAACCAGATGTAGCCCCTGGTTCAGGTGTTTTGAATACAAATAGCAAAATGCATCAATTCATGTGGTGAATGAAAGAACCAGATCTGATCCGATTGTAGCTTAAAACACTATTTATGCTTGTTTATTTTTAGATTATTTCAAATTCAATTTTCTTTTTGCTCACATGCTTCGTGCATTGGCATGGGTATGAGGCCCACTGGCATTGAGAATGTACAGGGCCCAGAATTTGGTGCTACACCCCTGACTGTAGCTGCTTACCTGATGTAGATAGTAAAGAAGAAAAGTCTACAGTGGACCTGGTAAACTTATACGGACTGGCTTATAAAAACATAAGTGGACCAGAAGCTAGTTAGTAGGGGTGGGAATCTTTGACCATCTCACGATTCGATTCGATTCCGATTTTTGGGGCCACGATTCGATTCAAAAT
>JAPMNP010726235.1:3377-14238 GCA_029874935.1 Atherina boyeri
GGGAGATTCACAAAGAGTGGACTGTAGCTGGAGTCCATACTTCAAGAACCACCACACACAGACGAATGCAAGACATGGGTTTCAGCTGTCGCATTTCTTGTGTCCAGCCACTCTTGAATAAGAGACAGCGTCAGAAGCGTCTCGCCTGGGCTCAAGACAAAAAGGAGTGGACTGCAGCTGAGTGGTCAAAAGTTCTGTTCTCTGACTAAAGTAAATGTTATATTTCCTTTTGGAAATCAAGGTTCCAGAGTCTGGAGGAAGACAGGAGAGGCACAGAATCCACGTTGCTTGAAGTCTAGTGTAAAGTTTCCACTGTCGGTGATGGTTTGGCATGCCATGTCATCTGCTGGTGTTGGTCCACTTTGTTTTCTGAGGTCCAGGGTCAACACAGCCATCTATCAGGAAGTTTTAGAGCACTTCATGCTTCCTACTGCTGACCAACTTTATGGGGGGGAAGATTTCATTTTCCAACAAGACTTCGCACATGCCCACAGTGCCAAAACTACCAGTCCCTGGTTTAAGGACCATGATGTCCCTGTTCTTAATTGGCCAGCAAACTCGCCTGACCTTAACCCCATAGAAAACCTATGGGGTATTGTGAAGAGGAAGATGCGATACGCCAGACCCAACAATGCAGAAGAGCTGAAGGCCACTATCTGAGCAACCTGGGCTCTCATAACACCTCAGCAATGCCACAGACGGATAGACTCCATGTCTCGCCGCATTGCTGCAGTATGTTCATACTTTTCAGTTGGCCCATATTTCTAAAAAAACTTTTTTTGTATTGGTCGTGAGTAGTATTCTAATTTTCTGAGATACTGAATTTGGGATTTTCATTATTGTCAGTACTAATCATCCAAATTGGAAAAAAATAAACATTTGAAATATATTCATCTGCGTGTAATGAATGTAATATACAAGTTTCACTTTCTGAATGGAATTACTGAAATAAGTAAACTTTTTCATGATAAGTATATGACCAGCACCTGTATGTACACTTTCTTCAAATTTATGTTTTCCACCACAGGGGGAGCTGCATTACACAAAATGAAGGCATAACCTTGAAATTAGTTTTAGTTGGACAGCTCCAAATTGTTGTCTCCAAATCGGTCTACAAACAGCTATTATTTGTAATGTTTTTTTTACAGATGGATGGTCCAGTGGAAGCGACCCCCAGTTCCCTCATCAACAACCCAAACACACAGGGATGGCAGGTTTACTAAATAGAGGCATTTTCATCTTTTTTCAAACAAGAAAATGACATGCCAACTCAAATTTCAAATCATTTGTCACTTGGTTCATATAAAGCATCTATGTTGCTTAACATTTTGCCCTAAAGAGGAAACTGACGGGTTCCTCCTCAGGCTCAGGATGATCTCAAAGCCTGGAAACATTTTCACCTGCAACCCAACCCCGAACAGGGCTGTGCTTTGTGGGATTGGATGCGTTACCTTATCCCCCACTTTGTGTCCCCTTACCGTGCAGTTGTAATGCTCACACCAGTGTAACGTGTCCTAGGTCGCAGGCGGGGCAAGCTGAGCTGGACTGAAATTTAAATTAACCTCAGCGACATCTATGTATGCTGGGGAACAGAGGTGTTGAATTACCAGTACCCTTACTCCCGTCATGCACACACACCTGTCGTACACAGTGGTGAACAAAAGAATGAACACACTCACCTCAGCTGAAAGAAATACTGACACACATGCCTGCTACTAGTTTTAGGCCTATCTCTACTAGTGATGATAGTGTCTTAACAGTGGCTGGTTTCAAAGCCACCGTGAGAGTCTGTTATCACAGAAAGACAGTGTGTGTGTGTGTATATGTGTGGCAGGAAATGTCAGAGAAAGGCTTACCATCTATTTTTTAGTACTGTTGAACCTCCTGCTCGTCACAGGAGGCTGGGGCTTGGTCTTCCTTGAGATCAATATCATTGTTTTCTGTAAAACAAACTAGAAAATTGGCTTGCTAAGCCAATGTGAGCAGGTGTGGCTAACATAGAACATGACACATGCATCATCAAAAACTACAGCATTTAACTTAATAATTAATAAAGTTTTCATGTTCTGTCTCTGTTCTGAAATCAATTGTTCAAACTAAATTAAAACCACCATAATGTTTAAATGGTTGAGCGTATACCTCAAACAAAAGAAAGCAGATAGCCAGTAAGCTACTAGCTTGGTTATGCTTAGCTTAGTAGAAGGATGAGGATAGAACTAAAGAGTTACAAAATAGAGGCTGCCAGCTAGCACTTTTGAAGTTTCCTATGTAATTTTTTGATGTATAATATTCAGGTCAAACTCTTATCTGGAACACAAGGCAAATTGTAGTTTCAATGGCACTGTACTGTAGTTTCCACTCTTCTTGCGTTGCTAAACTGAGAGCTCCAGCTCTATTTCCTTGACTAATATGTATTATCTTAATGTGTAGGCTAACTCTCAGCAAGAAAGTGTATTTCCTAAATTTCATTTTAGTTCCTTTTCAACAAAGTGCTCCCAGTCGGAAAAATAACCTGGAACTATGAAAAGATGTTTAAATAAGTAATTAATCATTTATTTTCTATTCCCCTTTTAGCCTTTTAAAGTGTCACATAATGGCTGGACCTTTCTTATCCAATGTCTCATGTTAAACAAGTCCTTAGGGGGCTGCTCACACTTGTGTGCAATTAAGTGTGCAATTATTCTGTTCATTGGGATCATTTGAGGAGATGTAAACATTGTCATCCGAACCATGGTTGGGAACAAACTGAGACCCCCTTAAAAGATGGGCCTTAATCTGCTTTTAAAAGGAACCTCTGAGTAGTTCCACAAGAATATGAATGCAGTATATAGGCTAACAAAGACATTTAAATATACTGCAAATAATTTATGTTTGAAGCTTGTCCCTTTCTTCTGAACATAGTTGCTTATTACATGTACACGCTTCATCATTTAGTGTATGGTCTATTCGTTTATGTTTGCAGCACAGGTGCTGTTTCAGCAGTTTTCTAAGTTTCAAATGTTTTTATCATGACATACATGCAGGTATAAATAAATGAATAAATGACAAACACCCCTCCTAGGGAAGCTGAAGGGCCTCCCCACAGCCAACCAAGGCTTGAGTATTTATGTATATAATGATATTTCCTTTACATCCAGATAAAATGATCCATCTGGCAATAATCATTCTAACAATAAATGAATAAGTCACTGGATTTTGTGTTTGAATGTGCACAGCACATCAAATATTCCCTAAGACAACTGTTTTTTATGGTAAAAGGCTTTTGTTGTATTTGTTCATTGGGGGTCTGTATTCATGTTACTTGTTACCATAACTACCTAAAAGAAAAAAAAGGAACTGAAGCATTTTAAAATGCAATTCATGTATTATCAATTTAAATGGAACTTTTTCTAAACATAAGTTTTTTCCCTAAGCCCAACAAAAAGTAAACAGCAATCAAAAAAATTATGAGACTGTATTTTTTTCATTCAATTTTGTGAGCTTCATAATGTTTAAAAATAAAGAAAAAAAGTATGTGACAATGAAAAACTAAACAGCAACTGATAATATGTAATATGCTTACAATAATTTTGTTGTAGAAGACATAAAACTGTTCATTGTAGTATTAAATTGTTTCTGTTTAATGTCTTGTAACAATAATCCACACCAAAACCTAAGTCAAACTATGGCCTTTTATGTACTTTCATGTACCTTTTTTGGAGGGTCTATTCTCTATTTCTAAATAAAACTGAGTTATTTCAAGCTATGTTGCCATTTTGATTAGCTATGCCATTAACCCTGACCACTTTAACACCATATAACGACACACAAGAAGCTTAAATTGTATAGACATGGTCAGTGAAATGTAATTGAATTTCAATTTCATGGTAATAGAAAGAGGCAGTTTTTAAGCATAAGGTGGCACACACTGCCAGTCCACCAAGAGTCCTCCGAGTCCTCCACAGGCAGCCCAAGGGCATTTGGAAAGTGCTTTACCCTTGTAAGTGTAATTCAGGCAGCAGAGAGGGGGGCAGATGATCCCCTGTGGCATTCTCCCATAATTTCTTCTTAAGAACTAGGTCACAAAAAGATGATGGGTGCAGTCCTGGACTTTCTGCACAAGTGTGTTTTTATGGATATCATGAATAACTTATTGGTCTCCCTCTGCTCTAGAGGCATTCATTTGTCAGACACAGGGAAGCCCTTGTTGACAAACCCTTTCCCACATTTTAAACATCAAATTTCATTATTCAGCACTGCATCAGGCTTTTCTATGAGAGAGGCAGGAGTACATCTTGAAGCAAAGTCTGATATTGATTCCATTATGTCTCCATTTAAAGACATTTCCCCTTTCGAGGTCTTGGTATTGGTGAATTGATGATTCATCATCAGAGATACAAAAGCATTTTGCTCTTGAGTATGTGCTCTGGTGAAATGGAAGATTCACATCCCTTTGAAGACTTAGCAGGTCACGAACTTTTACATTTTATTCGGAAAACTCATAGGAGTGACCGCATCAGAGGCACCCTTGGTGATTACTGGAGGTTTGAAAGGGCATGAAAAACAGCACAGAGACAGATGCACAGTCAAGATAAGTGGCTTTACAATAATAAGGAACTCCTTTGGTTCTTTAAATACTCTGAAAGTCAAGAGTAATGAATGATGGTTGGTGTTCTCTTTTTTTAAACCTGCATATAAAAAATACATTTTTGTTTACACTTGTTTATGTGTTTCTCTCCCTCCCTCTATGCTTCATCATTTGGCATGTATTAATCATGAATTCTTTGACTCTTCAACTAACCTTTTTCCGACATGTGGATAACATTACGTATTGCACAACTGACTTTCAACTTGTTGTGCAAGCTACTCGCTCACTATGTTACTTGTATTGGGTATTGGGGTGGCCAGAAATGTACAAATTGTATTCCCACAGACAAAGCACAAATACAACAGATGACATCCCCGAATGATCTGTAATGATGTAAGACATTTTAGGATGCTCTTCTCATACAGTAAGTGTGGATTCTGTAAGATAAAACTTTACAGAAAAGCTGATAAATCAACAGAGTGAAAATATATTTTTTTGTGTGCATTTTTCCTTTTGCACAAGACATTTAGCTGAATTTGATAAGAAAATAAAACAAAACAACCATTTAAATGGAAAACATTTTACTTGTATTATACTTGTGTATACCTTAAGGATTTAATGAAAAACAGCTTACATGGAGTTTTTTTTGTTCTAGCATTCCCTTGTCCTGCTGTTCATATAGCTGTGTGACGTTTCTTTCTGGACTGCCTCTAAGTGAGAGAAGCACATTAAGGTGCATGCACCACTGAATAAATCCCATTTGTATCCCATATTTGGAGATCCCCAAAACATGCCACCGCTTTTACTCCCTTAGCACACAGAGTAGGCCATCAACTCAGCCAACAAAATCCTAATGGTCTGCTGAAAGATGAATTATTCAGCTGAGCTTAGTTGAATCTGCCTGGGTTTCTTGTTCAGGCACATGTTTTATTTCCCAACTTGGCTTCCTGACAACACCTGGTCAAAACTGACAGGGATTGTAGTTGCACGTTATACTCCAAGCCTGTTCGTCTTTAGCTACCATGTGTAGCTCCATTGGCCCTATACCACAGTGCTAATGGTGGAAGACTCTTCAGATCTGCCCTGCTTGCTGGGTAACGACTTGAGATACTCCAGATGTCTGCGGGCGTCCTCCTGATTAGCCCTGACATAGTAGACCAGGTAGGAGATGACCATGGTGAACCAGCCAAACATAACAACCAGCATGGCCACATCTGTAGTCCTCTTCATCACCATGCATAGGTCTACCTCTGGTTTTAACAAGAAGGCAAGTCCTTGAACATCGATTTCCTCTGGATCAGAAGTCTGGCACACAATTCCTGTTAGTGATGCAGGCTCCAAGTCCACACGAGGCAAAGCCATCTGCAAATTGCAGTCACAATGCCATGGATTGTTTGTTAGGTTAGCACGAGCTCGCAGACCCTCAAAGGCATCAGGGATAAAGTTAACTAACTTGTTAGAAGACAGATCCAGGAACAGTAGCGTGGAGCCCAGGCCTCTGAAAGCACCAGGTTCTATCTGACTTAATTCATTGTGTGATAGGTCCAGTTCAACCAGGTGGGTTAAGCCTGCAAATGCATTTGCTGGAACTGTGGTGAATAGGTTGAAGTCCAGGTAGACACGGCGTGTGTCATTGGGGATGTCCTGCGGGATCTCTGTGAGCTGCAGATTGCTGCAGCGCACCGTCTTACCGCCCTCGCTCTCAGAGCAGTAGCACCTCTTGGAGCAGGTGGTGGCAGCGTGATGGAAGCAGAAGGTCATCAAGACCAAACTGTGCAGCAGCAAACACATGACCACCGAGTGGCGCAGTAGCCAGTCTGCAAGTAGAGGCATTGTGGGATACGGGCATGCTCCAGGGAGTACCTCCTGGACTCAGGGCTGAAGTCCACATCAACCTCTCCAATTGTTGATCAACCTATGGCATAAAAGAAACAAAGGGTTACAAAAGCAGAGAAAAGACTGCTTTGAACAAAGATAGGGGCAGATTTAAAAGGTAAAATACAGCAAAACCCAAGTGAGTAACAACCTTCTTTAGAGGCAGTGGTGTTATTTATGGAGGGTGCAGTATGTCTAATTGCAGTGTGGAGGCAGCAGGAAAGCTGGATGCTCATCTCAGCATGATGGTGGTCAGAAAAAATACTGCACTTTGTACTATCTCCAGAAAAGTCCAAGGATCAAACATTTCCTTCAACCCGGCACAATAAACAAGCAAAGAAAATACTTTGGTGTCAATGTGACTCTTTTATAATTGACATCCCTGCAGTGCAGGGCTATTTCAGTACACAGACACTTGCATTAACATAGTGATGTGACACCATGTGGAACAAAATGTTCCAGGAAAAACAGACTAAATCTGACTAGATTTTTAACTGAGTTTGCATGTTTCTAGTTCATTCATCATTAAAATTTCCTAGCCTTGCATCTGTCAATCAGATAAGTAGTTCATGAGGTCATTTAGTGAGAAGTGCAAGTAACACAGAGCTTGTCTGTCTGTCCTCTAAATTACACTTTTTATTTTGTAGCTAGGCTATTGAAAATAGCAGGTGTACCCACCCTAACACACTTCATTAATAGCTGATCAGGGCTAACTCCTATCCTGTTACTAATCCTCTTAAGAAAAAAAGCTCCCTCAGTCTGTGTAACATCAGCTTTGGCCACCCAATCCTTTTGTTGAGGTAAATGCTAACAGTATAAACAGCAACAAGGCCAACAAAACCCACAATGTGATGGACTGTCTTGTTTCGGACTGAAAGAAAAACGGAATTCAACCAGACTACTTCATTTTTTCCAAATGGGCAAGAGATGGGCAAGATCCGCTTACCAAGACAACAAAATGAAATGGACCTCAAAGTACTTCCAAGTATCGCATGACACTTGGGGGTTGAGGACAGTGTGTTGTAGCACTGGTTCTGCCTATGTGTGTAGGAGGTCGAGGAGGGGGAGACTATTTGTTGAAAAACAGCTGTTAACACTCACTGTACTGGTTTAGGGGAGCCTATACAGGACCCCAGTAACAATTCACTGGAGGAGGTGAGCTGGATGCAAAGCCCATGTGAAACTTGTGCTATTAAGCTTCGGTTGATTGGTTGGTGTTTGCTTCTCTCAGACATGAGCTAGTTATCCTTATATCTTCCTCAAACCATGCAAAGAAACTTTCAGATCATTTTCCTGTAAACAGTGTCAGAGTGCAACAAAATGGCAGAAGAAGCTTTACACTCAAGCATAGGGTCATGGTATGCTCCTGTAAAGGCTGTAGTTTTCCCATCACACTGCCTGCCAGCCTAGTATTTTGCTGTGAGATAATGGGGGAGCAGAAGGGGCGGACCGGTAATGACGGAGGAGAAAGCATGTGGGCAAGAAGTGAAATTGGACACATGTGCACGGGGTTGTGAAAGAAGAACGATATCAAAGGGATTTAAGGAGAGGGGTAACATTACAATGACAACACAGGGAACATTGCATGACACTAATGAGATATCGAAGAAAAGGGAAAATGTTAGGAAGGAAGTTGAGGAGGAGAGCAGGCAGGGGGAAAGTAAGGTGGAGAGGAAAGAAGCAAGTTGTCTGTGGATGAGATAAACACACAAAAGAGGGTGTAAACCAGATGAGTTGCAGGGTGGGGCAACTGTATAAAGACCACACACACAAGTAATTTTGATAAATTGTGTGTACCCTTAGCTCTTACAGCCATAAACAGGGAATGCATTAAGTTAGATGCTGGCTCTGTCAGTAGACCTAAATTCATGGACTTTTTTCTATCATAAATAACCACCCTGCTTTTAATTTGTACCATAAACGCAGCTCTCGGAAATAAATACAGCACTGCTGCAGCCACAGGTCAGGCTCTCACTTCATAAATTCACTGTTGTCTTTGCTGCACTGACAAGCCTTTGGCACCAGTTGTATGAGGAGCAATAATATGAACTCAAAACCAAACATCAGAGGCACTGAAATGCAGCATAAATATATTCTGTGATGCACTGCTTTTAAATTTAGGGATCTCACCTCTTTATGGCGACCTTTTGCAGCCATAAAGATCGGCTGATTGTAAAATAGGCTGCTGGTTTCCAGAAAACTAATCAAAGAGGCATGTGAAAAACAAAACAAACAAAAAATAGGATTTAGGAAAACAAGGGCACCATAGACATCTTTAGCTTGAAACTATGGCTGCAATATCATGGCTATAAGGTCTATTCAGTTTTTGCTGCTTAGAGCACAAGATTTTCAAGGCACACTCTTAATGTACCATAAATATGATCTCTCTCTCTTTTTTATTTCACTTTAATACAGTCAACGAAGAGCAGTCAGAGTGCCAGAGATAAGAGAAAGTGTTCTCTGACAGTGTTTTAAGGCACTTTTCATATCTTCAGCATGAAGTTTAATACTGCTTCAGATACCTTAACACTTTACATTTATTACAACACTGTCTATTGGCTTTAAAGGTGTTTAAGTTTATATTTTACTCATATCCAAGCATCTGTTTGAAAATTAACTCAATTCAAATATGATGCCCTGTGGAAACTGATACCCTTGTTAAGTTACCTTTCATCCTTATTCAGTCAGCACCATTCACCTCTTAAATCTTTAACTATTGGCATTTTTAAAGTCCCAGTAGTGAAACTGAGCAAGCATCTCTCTATAGTAAATTAAAATGTCTTAAAATACCTGTAAAAATCTCAAATATAGAGCATGCGTATTGATCAAATATCACACACACTCACGTCTTTGCCGCTTTTCCTCTCCCTCCCATGATGTGTTCACGGCACAAGTGCTCAAATAACAATGCAGTCCAGCGGATCAATGCACTTCCCCGTTCGCCATTCGGTCAGTATTATTGGTTCGCTTCCATCAAGTCCATCCGCTGCTCGTTAAACTTGCGCTGAGAGCCGCTCCGGTGGCAACCGCGACGCGTCACTGGAAATGCTGGATGTTGCTGATCTGCACCTCAGGGTTCGCTCGCTGAGTGCAGCCTTTTAGTTTCCACGCAACCAGAAAACTAGGCAACATTGCCCCAGCCAGCGCGAATTGGCGATCGCACGGTGGTGCGAGGGCTAGACTGACTGGTTTCTGAGAATGAGGAGAGCGAGAGAAAAAAAGACTAAATTAATTATATTAATGTACAGGGTAGTTCCACTGGCACCGGATGCGCAGTGCATTTACGCACAGATGGAAGGCCGTGGAGAGGCATCCGGGCGCTGCTGGAATGGGCTTACTGGATACATGTAAATGTACAAGGGTCAGACTGAATGCATTCGCGTGCCTCTGCAGATTGCTGTGAGTGAAGTGGATGTGATGTGCATGATGCATCAGGTGCCTGTAAACGAGTAGCCCTCCCACTCACACAAACACAAAACGGATCACACAGTGCAATGCTCACTTGTGGAGCAGCCTTCACTTACTAATCATGTTTGATCTGAAGCTCGTTGTTTCAAACATGAAGCCTGATTACCAGAACTGTGGATCTTTGGCCATCTCTCTTCCTGCCTGCTGCCAGCCGATAAGGAAGCCCCAATCAAATTCACTATGAAATCAGACATAGAGCAGTCTGGGAGAGTCAGCCAAGCAGTTAGCTGTAAGGTATTAAAGGAATTAAAATCAATAAAGTGGGATACTCCACCCCCAAACTCTGACTGGTGTCCCATCTCAGAGTTTCTATGATGAACTGCTTTCTTTCTTTCTTTTTGCTTTCTTTATTTCTTATTGTGAACATTTTATATGTATGTCAGTTCATGAAATTATGTGTTGCAAACCCTGTACGAATATGCTTGTATGTTTTGCAGGCTGCAGATGACAGAAATAAAAACAAAAACTATCTTTAATGCATTTAACTTAAGAAATGTAATGGATTTATAATCATATTTCAGTGCACCTTGACAGTATCAGAGACCAGTTGCTGGAAAAATGTACCCTTTTCAAACATATCCTTTCATTATTCTTATTGCAAGATTGCTTTGAAATTATTTTGACAGCACAAACAGGCAGATTATCTTATTTTTTCATCTTTAAAGGGACCATGTGTAAGAATTACTGCATCTAATGTTGAATCCATGTATCGAATAAAAACGAATAATGAACTCTTGCACGTCACCATTTCAAACATTTATTGTAACAGTTGCCGCCGTGTATCAAAAAGCCTCGACAACACAGATTAAATCATGTCATCTGTTACTGCAGGGAGCCGATTACTATTATCCAGATTATTGGCCCTGTATGCCCAAAACAACAACAACAACAAAACATGCAAGTTCCCTATGGTGTTGTTGACTCTATCCAAAAGAGATGAAATTGTGGCTT
>JAPMNP010726238.1:0-11042 GCA_029874935.1 Atherina boyeri
TAATCAAATATCAGCACAAAATGTAAACAATAACATCATTTGGGGGCTGCAAATCCATTTCTGAAATGAGAATATCTTGGCTAAATTACGGTTGTCAGTGATAGAAGTATTTGAAATGAACATATTTTTTTTAATGTCTTGCAACAACTATGATACATAATTCTTACATATGGCACCTTTAAGGTTTTCTTTTCTTTTCAATCCAATTTTGGACATGCATATAGAAGAAAAATAAAAAGTTAAAGTTAGTTTTGCATGCCTTTGCTCCAGATGGCAATCTAGTCCATCTAATTTCCTCTGATAATCTCAGTATTCAAACCTGACACTTATCATTATTCAGATTTATTAAACACCATCGTTGGCTTAAACTATGATAAACCCAGCTATCAGACGATGTAGGACCACTGCTTTCACTAAGCCTTAGCTGGGTCTGCATGTGATGGAGCTTGATGAAAAAGTTTAAACTCTTGAGATGTATGCGATTATCTAAGCCCATTAAACCCAACGGCCACAACACGTGGCAAATGGCGGCCATTTATCTCCATGAGCGGACTAATGGATAACTACAGACTGCGGGCACTGGCAGGTTTTTATTGGTAATATTCTGTTACTCCTGTGAGTGCTTAAATGTTTCAACACCACACACTTTAAACATTTTTATGAATAGCGTAAAATGTCAGATCTGGCCTAATACGTCTCCATATGAGCCCTCTAAAGTTCCTTTGCTCTGTGTGCAGACAGACATGCCGTGCTCCCTACGCTGTCCCCACTTCCGATCTCTCTAATGTTTTTCAGTCATAATAAATCTGGCCCTGACTTTCTAAAGCAAACAATGCTGTGGGGACTGAGTCCTCCAATAACACTTTGTCAGTTCCAATCAGGCCTGAAATATGACTCAACTGTCTGCGCCTCCCTGTGCTCAAAGTACTCCCCGCCACCCCCATTTCCTCTCTTTAGCTCTCTCTCCCTATGCTTTTCTTCTCTAAGACCTTCCAATCTCTTCCAGTTTTTTTCCCCCCTGAACCACTCGACAGTCTCTTTCCCAGTTTGAATACAAGCACCTCCAGATTGAAATGTTATCATTTGACAAATAAACTCACACAACAGGGAAAAGATTGGTACACTTCATCCTAAAACCATGAGAAGGAACATATTGATGTCATAGTAACTGGAAAAGTTTTCCACAATGTCTTGGATGCAGGGTTAAGAGTTGTATGGGTGTTAATTGGGATTGATGTCATGAACTCATCTTTATGTCTCCCAAATGCAAATATGAGTAGAGGGGACAGATGAAAAAATGGGAATAGGTAATATTTCAAACAATATATTCCCTATGTATTTTTTTTAAATGTATCTTTATGTAAAATAATTTTATGAACTTGTATAAATAGGGTTCTCAGGAACAATAGCAGCAGCTTGCTGCAGCTAATGGGGTTCCGAAAAATATATGAAAACCTACACTTGGGCATAAATAAGAATTCCAATGGTAAATTAATCTGTACAAAAATATTTATGATGCTTAAAATTTGACCAAATTATAACAACATAATGCAGATTTAACAGTGTTTATACAGTAGTACAAATGGAGATATTGTCATAAAACAATATATAATATAGTAGAGCAGTATCATATTTGTATCTATTAAAGTATATGAAATTATGACAGGATGTCCAAAACTCATTTTTGACAATTGTCATTTTGAAGAATCATGCAACAGAAATGAACAAACCACCACTTTGTAACTCTTCTTAAAAAATGCATTACAAAAAACAAATAAATGTATTATACAAAACCCTGTAGTTAGAATTCAGCGGGATTGTATCAAGACTGAATTATGTTTTGTAGACCCCTAAGCTGCACAATAAACAGGCATAATTTATTCTTTCAATCCTCTTGAAATTCAATCATTTGCCAGGACTAATATGGCAGCATCACTGGCATATGAACCACCAACCAATGTAGCATCTATATATGTCTATTTTGATCTAACCCCATTTTTTCATGTATTGTCAGGAAAACAGAAAACAGGTGCAACAATTCCCTGATGTGCAAACATGGATGGAAACATGGTAAGACCGTTTGAATTCTAATGAGCTTGAAAATCAATACTTGATCTGAGCATCTTTATTGTAAATGTTTGAAAACCTTTGGAAAGAAAACAACAGTTTAAAGATACTTTAAATGATAACAAGTAAGTCAGCCTCATTGGAAGTAAAACATCTTTAAGAATTAGAGTTGGATCAGGACTTTTGCACAGTACTGTGCATCCAGTTGATGTGATGACTATAGGAGTTACTTTATGTACCAACCCATGGATTTGAGATAATGCAATAACAAAGTAAAAACCTGATGCAAAAGGTACAAAATGTAAAAATTCCCACCTCTGTATTTACTTGAATTCATGTATTTTTGTTAGTATTGAGTTGCAAAAACGTTCTACGGCAGTGCGTAAATCGCCCTTCCTGATTTTCCAAATTGAGAGTACACAGATTGTTTTGTACTTAAGATTAGACAGTGACAACTCAAAAGTATTAGACAGTAAAATTTCAAAATGTACCCATTTTTTTTTAAATCAACTGTCCCATATTTGGAAAATAGCCAATATAGCCCTTTTGTGTGATAGGCAAATCAAATTTGATCTGGATGAGAACTTGTTTTTAACACCCAAGTTAATTTCAACTGACACATCAACAGACTAAATGGCACCCAAAAAAAAACTTGTCTTTAGTGCTTTTTAAATGCCTGTATGCTTAATTTTTTAAGAATTATTATTATCTAATCTCAGCTAGTTAAGCAGTTTATGCTGGATGCATGAATGATTAAAGGAATAAACAAATGTATAACATCAGAACAAGGTGGGCCTTGTAGTTCCCTTAACTGCAGCTATGAGGCTGAGCCAAAAACCATGACAACCAGTCTCAAACCTGGAGCACACCACACGATTTGCATGATTCACTATCCCTCACAGTGATCTGCTGTAGAATTCCTTTATTGGCAGGTGTAGCAAAAAAAAAATGTCCTTGTAAATTCAGTTGCCTTGAACTCTTCTACCTTTGTAGCTATAGCTGAATGAGTCGACCCCATATTTTTATTTGTTGAGCTTCCATTTTCGTGTGTTAGCCCACGGCCATGCAAATCAGAGCTGCCACCCCCACCTTGACTCCAACCCCTCCATCCCACAAGGAGACTGAGGAAAGCCATCGGCGGTGATGCCCGGTCGACCACAGACTGAGCATGTCCTCTTCACACATGATTAGCGCTGTTGAGAACGGGGGATAGACCACCTCAAAGAGAGAAGTACCCCAACTTCAAAGTCTCGCCAAGAAAAAGAGTGTGTCCTTGTGTGTCAAACTCCCTCATACACACACATACACTTAAAACTTAATATAATGTGACCTCAGCTACCCTTGTAAACACACAGAGTCTCATACAAGGAAATCTACATTGCTTTAGGGGGACTTTTACTGACATTTCTGGTAAAAGATTGACTGGTGCTGATGCAAAACAACCTGGTTTCTTTTCTTTCTTTTTTTACAAAATCAATCAACTGTCTAAACTTTACTGTCTGATCAAATATAAAATATTTGGCTGGCTTGGGGTTTTAAGAGTTACAGTTGTTTCAGGTACACTGAACACAAAACAGTTCATGACTGTCCCAAAACTAAAATAATCTTGTTATCGCAGCTTGGTTTGAAAAGGGTGATAGGATTGTAGCAGACAATAAAACAAATATTCATGTATAATAATAATGATCAAGTTTCATTAGTGAGCAGGAGACCTCTAGGGGCAATTTGAACATCTCTTTTTAACACAGTTTACAACTGAGGCAGTTTTTGTTCAAGTAGTATTTAACTATGTTATGAGATCCGTGCTTCATTTTCTTTCCTCAATCAGCCAAAGAAATAGGACCTATACGGCTGAGCATTGCCCTTTATCAATGTTATGTTTTAAAGGGTCCATGGCATCTTTGTCCATGTTTGCTGGTTTATCTGTAACATCAAAACAATGCATTATTATCTTTAACATTACCCAAAGCTTCAAAAAGGGTTTTTATATGTTTAAGTAATTTTGGTATCCTAACATAGCCATACTCAATTCTAGTCAGAATGTGAGTCTGATACCGCTCCATTGGGCTGTGATTATGGGGCGTGTTTCAACCGAACCAGAGGAAAAAATGCCTCTGCACTCAATTGGATAGACCTATAAACAATCAGAGCAACGGAGTGTGTGACGTAAGGACATCTTTCCGATTAACAAATGCCTTGATCGCATTTATCTGTTCCTCTTTTAAAATTGATGCGCTGTCGATGTCTTTTAGAACAGACTCAATGGCAGAATCTACACATCTCACTTCTCCAGCGGCGGCCATCTTTGTTGTAAACAAATTCAACTCAAGCGCTCTTTGGTGACATGGTCGATTACGTTACTGTTGCTCACCTGTCCATCATCATAAGCCCGATTTGATTGGTCCGAAAAGCTCTTGTTGGAGCATAATTGCTCAACGGAGCGATGCCAGACCTCAAATGTTTTGGGTGGGACTAAGTTCGGCTGGCACCCAGGCTATATTTTTAGGGCAACCTGGACACCATCACATCATAGTTCTAGTATTTCCTTGTGTTCTTCAGGTGGTGCACCATCATTTGCATAGTAAAAGCAGAAAAAGGAACAAGTTTTGCACAGCAAGGAAAACTTGACAACTGTTGGAAGGGGGGATTGTACAGCAATATACCATCTGCTTTGAGGAATGGATGCAATTACAAGCCTGCACAGCCAATGAGAAGAATTTTTCTGGGGGGGTAGTAGTAGCTAGTGGCTGTTTCTTAAGCCAAGTGAGCGAGTGGCCATTAGTAGCTGGAAAATTACCTAATTTCTAAAAGCTGCTATACCTGGCTTGCAAAGCCACAGGACTTTTTGCTAGCCATTGTTCGTCCCAGCTAGCTTCCTCTTGTAACTTGCATCATCTTCACAGTAAGGGACAATTTGAACAGTGAAATGGCATCTAAGTAAGCCAACATTCTTTGTGTTGACATGATTCTTTACTGGGCAACTTGAAGTATCCTTTTGTTACTTGAAGTATCAATTTATTACTTGAAGTATCCATTTGTTACTACTACAGCCACTTAAACATGGAGCAACCGCAATGAGTTCCAGACTGGATTTGTGCATTCATACGTCACAATCACCCACCCCGTTAGCCTCGAGGAATTCAACCAATTTCCTACTTTTCAATTTTATTTATTTGGGGAAAATATGTAGTTTATCATAAACTGGAAAACAGCGGACAGTAACTATAATATCAGTAGCTTGTCTAAATTATACAAAGTTCTTAGAACTACTTGTTCTTCCGATTGTCATAGTGGGACTCATTAAATGATCAGTAAAACATCCATTGTGGGGTTATTACAGCTAAAAAATGTTATTGAATTGATAGATGAAAACTTTTCCTGAATATAAAATCATAACAGTATTGATAAACATAAGCAATTGTAGCATTTATATATTCATTGATGTATTTTACCAGTAATTTCAGTTTGAGTATTAAATGTAACCATCAGTTCCTTCCTCCTTAGTTTAGCCTGATTTGAAGTGATTTTCCAAACACGTTAAGTTTTTGTGTAAAGTATCTGTATCAGATTGGAAACACTGATACTATCTTGAATTTTACTTGGTACTGTATCAAAAAGACAATCAATGGCATCCCACATCACTAGTCCTCATTTCCAGCGTGAGCTTCTGAGCATGTGTAATGTCTTCTCCATGCAACGTGACACAGGACTTGGTTGACAGTCTGGATCGTGAAATTAACTCATCCCTGTTATGTTTGCCAAATCAAGAAGTTTTTTCGACTGTAACAAGTCTTAAATTTATGTTAGATTGACCAAAGTGGGCTATGTTGAAAATGTTAACACATATTTTCATTAATTTGGGTCTAGGCGCATTTAATCAATTCAACAATTCATAAAGTTTAACCATAAAATCTTACATACATGTATTATTGGTCAGTCGATGAAACCATTCCAATATTTACCTTGTTAACTGATGACAGCTCATAAGTTGTTCAGTAGCAGCTCTCCGTGATGCATTTGCTTCTGTTTCCAATAGTTTCTCTAACTTTTCATATACCACACTGTATCACCGGACCTCCCATTCTTTGTCTCTATAGAGGGTAGAATTGTGAGGAAAAGAGAGGTCAACTCACATTTCCTAGAAAGCTTTTAACTGGTGCCGTGTGTGTGAGCCAGTGTGTGTGGTGTGTTCAGCATTGATGTGGAATTTGGCCCGAGGCACAACGGCCGACGGTCGTCTCTCTTAAAATCCCCCCAAACAGAAACACAAAGGGAGAGGAGAGAAAACTAGAGGTACATTTTTACCTGACACATGAAAGGTATCATAATTCAAAATTCATGGCATTATTTGAATAAACAAACAGAAAAGGCTTTTATATGCGTGATGTTGTGCAAGTTGTTATGGGCCCCTATCCAAACACAACTTCAATTACTTAGAATTTTCCGTTAAGCTTGTGGGATTATTACTGGATGTACAGGTCATACACATGTTTCATCAACATTTCAAGTCAAAGAAACTGTTTGAGTGACTCATATAAAGAAAATATATTTTCATTTGCCTTTTCTTTCGCTCTTAAAAAGGTTAAGAATGTTGTATTCTGGCCAAATGATTGCATTTTCATTTTCCATTAAACAGTCAACAAAACTCACTCAGAGCAGCATTTTCCTCACCTCCTCCACCTCTCTTTTGACTTTTAAGCTAAGCATTCAGATATAGCCAATCAGGTGAGGGCACCACACTTCCTGGATTACGACACTCCACCCTCTTCTGGCAGAGAGCACAGTGCTTACATAACCTATGACCCCACTAATGCATTAATTGAGGGGGAAGTATGTGTGGGTCCATTTATTGTGATGGAGAGTGTTGGTAATTGTCCAGTGACCCAAATGTTCTTTTTCATCGTCGCCACCAAGACCCTGACCTTCTGCTTTTTAAACTGATGCCATATTGTGTTGTTGTTCTACAACGCGCATGACTGAAAGAGTTGAGATCAGTATTTTTGGACCAAACTAACTAAATGCCAGCGCTCACTGCTACTGGAATAACATATTCTCAAAGTGTCTCAAAATGGACTTCTTGTTAACAAAGAATGCAACATTTCCTGAACTGGTATAACATAAATATAGTTTGTCAACTTTGTCATAAACCATTGTTATATTTTTTATAATGCGCCCAATGTCTTGCTTTTAGCCTCATCTATAAATATTGGAATGCACCAAATATAAGTACATGGAAAGTGTTATAACTATTAAAATTGTTTTCAATTTGATCAATTCATTATGTTGTCTTTACATGCAACGCAATTTCATTACACCATTTTTTACATCTACATTATAGGTGCGCCTGATGATTTTCTGCTTTGCTTTCTAACTCTTAACAGTCTAACTGTTAAGTTTCTTTCCAAGTGTAGCAGAAGAAAGCAAAAGAAGACGAAGAATTGTAGAGATGCCGGACGCTTTTGAATAAAGGCTGTGTGAGTGTGTCGGTGTGTTGGGAAGTTGCAAACAACTTTATATTGGTGCATTACCTCCACTAACCAGTGTTTGGAACTTACATTGGATCACAGAAGTGAAATGTGAACTCAGCGCTGCCCACTAGTGGATGAGTTGACTTAACAACCTTGACGGCCATGGCTGTGCCGTATGAGAATGTTTGAAAGGGAGCGTAAGTGGGCCACTGAAATTACAAACATATCGATTATTACAGACTGAACAGGCGCAGTATATTATATATATATATATATATATATATATTAATTTCTATGCAGTTATGCACAATTTTTCCAGACCTTTATACCTTTTTTCGTTGCCCTATACATGTCTGTCCACGACTGCTAAATGTTCCAAATTACACCCACCCACAAATGGTTAGTAAGAAGATTCCAGTACATGGTTTTGGTTAGGAAAATATACACTGACTGGGCTGAAAATTGATTTACTATACTTTAAATGTTGAGTACATAGACAGTACCTTAAAAACACTAGATTTTCATTTCAAAATGTTTAAACCTGTAACTAACTTTTAATTTAATTTAAAAAGCCATTGTCATTAGTAGGATTCAGAGGGAATTCATTGGAACCTTTTTTCTATGTATACAATTTAGAGAAGAATTCCTGTCCAAATAATCCTGTCTATCCAATGATAAGGCTCCAAAATCAACCATCTAAATCCCACAGAAGTCAAAAGCTTGTCTGAACACACATTTTTAATCTCATCTCCAGTCTAAATTTGAACACGTTGGGTTGTTTTTGTTTGGCTTCTTCAGGCATATATGCATAACGCAAATGTCTGTGTGACCGCCAGCATAGGAATGTTTATAGGTTTTGGTGAGGGCAGAAAACATGTGTCCGTTCTGATTATCATTACCGAGTCCCAGAGTGCCTGTCGATCAATTAGGCGTCGACCACCTTACCCTTTCAGACATAGCAATAACAAACCTCCAAGAGGAGGAACTCAACCTTGCTAATTAATGACGGCTTTATTTTCTTTTTCACGCCGTCAACGTTAACCACCAACCTTATACACAGGAGTGTGACACTTTTGAGAACGGGAAAAGGGAAAATGGGACCAACTGGAAAAGGAAAAATCAAGAGGAAAAAAATAAAAGAAAGTTGTTTTGTACTTAATTGTCTAGCAGTTTAACAGCAGAGATGGGGTGTCATCAACACACGTACACACCAGCATCACATACTACACAGTCACTCAATCCTATTATGAGAGTTGGCAGAGTGGTCCCGTGTGGCCTACTCTTGAGGACAGCCCCCATGGGACACAAAATGCATTAAGAAATTAATGTTCACCCTGGGATCTTTCCAAAACCCCTGACTTAACCTGTGGCTGTGTGTAGATAGAAAATGGGAGTCCAAATGAGTCAGGAGGTTGACTATTGAGGTCAGTAATTGATAGGCCGTCTTTTTAACCCTCCCCACTTGGCGCCTTCTGTTGGTCAAAGACAACTGGCCTTAAATAGCAATCTAAAGCAAACACTCCTGCCATCATGACTCAAAACCTTCTGGCGGAGGCAAATTTACGTTTTATGAGCCTCCAATTCTGGATGTATTGCACGATAGCAGCTTGGAAGCGATACAAACAGCAAACAGAATGCTGGGTCCGACAACAGGAAGTTGACTTTTAGATATGATCTTTGGATTCTGGTTTGTAACAGAGAAAATGGTAGCACTAATAATAATAGCAATAATAATAATCGTTGACAGTAATTTGTGGCAGTAATCTTTAGGGGAAAGAAATTGAATTGATTGCATTGTTTTTGTTGGCTGCTTTGCTGGGGGTTTATGGGTCACTGATTGTTGTTAATGGATATTTTTGAAGGAAAAGCGTCATGGTTTTTGGCATGGGTGAGGAAGTGAGACTGTCTTTTTCACTGTTTTTACTGTACTTCATTACGAACAGCCTTTGAAAACAACTATTCCCGTGCCCGACTATATAAGGCATTTTTCTCTTGATATTTCTTAAACCATAAAGATCAGATGCAAAATGTAAACATATTGCAGACCCAGGGCCAATGACTCCATGTTTCTGTGTTCCAAGTGCATTTTCTTCATCAGTGTTAAAAGACAGGTGAACACAGATAAATAAAAAAGACTTTTAAACATAAACACAGCTTTCTTTAATTATAATAACTTCAGTTTCCAATGATCTCTCTACAGGTCTGCAAGGAATAAATTCTCTGGTGCAGGGAAACATGTTTTTTTTGGCCCTGTTGACCTTTCTTTTTATTTTTTTACAGTACCTGTTGAGGCCGCAGGTAAGTCAACACAACTCGCTGACCATTGCTTTCTCCTTTCATCCACATCTTTATGCAGTTAATAGCCAACATAGACATGCACGCACATATTTGCACAAACAGAAATATGCACATTTTAACATTCCCACTGGGAAGGCAAGGCTGCCTCAGAAGCGACTGATCAGCCAAAGTCAAGACTTGCTTCTACTCACAGTTAATTTATTTATTCTAGTTCGTGTTAAAGACGTGGAACTCCTACGGTGTACCAGAGAACAAGCTCAAAGGGGATTGTATAAGGCATTTTATCCAAATATACCCATTCACCCCACATTCAAGGTCGGGTTCGCTGTCCTACCAAATGACTTTATAAATGTTGGAAATCAAATTTTACAAACCTCATGTGTTTGAATCCTAAAATGCATTTATTATGGATCTGCTAGAGATCTTTGATCACTATGTTATGTTCAATTTAAAAATATATTCAGCATATATACAGCTGATTCAATCAGCTTACTAAAGAGAATCAGTGGACGGGTTGATGGAGACTAGGAATCATGGCTGACGAGTCAGTAAAATTATTTGAACCCTGAACTAAATATTCAGCACATTGGCAAATGACTAATTAGCATATCAACAGGTCATTAGGGGAAACTGTTGCTTTCTATTCATTGATAATATATGCACATATTGCTCTATGAGTAAAACTGTTACTACTTTCCAATATCTGACTCGCTGTGTTTCATCGCGCAGGTCAAGCTATGACGCATTTAGCATCGGTGTGGTAACATTTTTTTTTGTTGTAATGTATTCTTGTATTCTTGTTTCATATACTAAAAATTCAATTCAATTCAATTCAATTCAATTCAAAATGTGTTCTTTTAATTGCTTTTTGATCTGGCGTTCATGTAGACAACTGGCGCTGTCATGAGCGTAATTGTTCTTATGCTCGCTTGTGTAGTACGCTCATTATCGGAGGATTGTACAAGCATTAGTGAACGCTTAGAAACTGGACTGACTTGGAAATTTGTAGGGTGTAAAAATGGTAAACATGTCAATAGAGGTGGATAGCATTTGGTTCATTTTGAGTATTGATCATGCTTTAAAAACGAAATAAAGTATTTAAAGGTGCCATATGAAAGAATTATGTATCGTTGTTATCATTAAATGGTGCTGATATGTTTCAAGACATTAAAAATTATGTTAATTTCAAATACTGCTATCACTGACAAC
>JAPMNP010726250.1:0-17058 GCA_029874935.1 Atherina boyeri
ATATATACGTGAATGTTCCGCTAAATAACCCCACAGGATCCCAAATTTATTGCTGCAATCAAGTTGGCACCAACATGTGAATGTATCTGTCGTAGTCTGGCTAATCTGGCTTTTTGCAACATTATAACTTCTTACAACCAGTTTAACAGTTATTTGTAAATTAAAGAAACTGCAAAAGCAAAACTGTGACCTGCCACAATATCTTAAAATGTAACTATAATCTCACCCTCGGCATGTTATTTGTAAATATGTGAAGTGTTACTATTCCGGGAAGAAACATCCTTGTGATAAATCTGGTTGCTTGGGAATAAGTGGTTAAAGTTCCTCCCACAAACCTATATAAAGTCCGAGGAAGATGCTGTTGACATGAGATGATTGATTACAGGATACCAGCAAAAAAAAAAAAGAAAACTCTCACAGTCCAGCTAGTCTACAGGAAAATGCAAACAGACAAACTGGGGGGACAAACAAACAAAAACAACAATAACAAAAAGAAAAACTGAAGCTTCACAGGATGATCATGTTTGTGNCAACAGCATGCACTAAATATATTCCATTATACTATATAAGGAGGCGTATGGTGATTTCATATGAAAAGCTTTAGGAATTTTTGAGTATAACACATGAACACATGGCAAAAAAATGGCCTTTACACATAACTGTTTCCTCATATTTCATGTACTTGTTAGATAAAAAGAAATCTTGTTTGTCAAGTTTGTATAAATGTAAGTAGAAAATGTTCTAGACTTTTAATTCTTATGATAAAAGTACTGTAATAGAAGCAGCTTATTGCTGTACTGTAGTTTTGATTAATTTCTGACAAATTAAAAATAGAAAAAAAATGCTTAGGTCACAAACTGTGTATGAAAAACTTCTTCTAACCTCCGACTAGATTATAATCCCCTCTCATATGTTGTGAAGTTCAATTTATCTATTAAACACTCAAGTGCCACTTTATTGTACTCCTTACTGGCACCGGTTTGGACCCCCTTCTCCCTTCATAACTGTGTTCATTATTCGTGGGTAGATTAAACAAGGTGGTGGAAACATTCCTGAGATTTTTAGTTTACATTGACGAGCGTCACAAGCTTGCTGCGCATCCATGATGCAAATCTACCGTTCTGCCAAATCCCAAAGATGCTCCATTAGATTGAGATCTGGTACAGTGGAGAGCAGTGAACTCATTGTAATAAGTAAGAAACCACTTTGAGAGGATGTGAGCATTGTGACACGGTGCATGATCCTGCTGGAGGGAGGAGTATGGGTACACTGTGGAAATAAAGAGATACATATGGCTCAGCTAAGCTGTGTGGTGCTGAAATTATGTTCAACTAGTACCAAGGGGTCCAAAGTGTGCTAAGACAGGATGTTGCAGCTGAAATAGAGCCTCACTAAACCAGGCGGTGTTTTGCCAATCTTCTTTTGTCCAGTTCTGCTGATCCTGTGTGAATAGTAAGCTCCGTTTGTTGTTCTTACCAGACAGGAGTGACACCTAGTATGCTCTTTTGCTGCTGTAGCCCATCTGCTTCAAGGTTGGACATGTTGTGCGTTCCGAGAAGGTATTCCTCATATTTTGGCTTTGAGTGGTTGAGTTATTGCTTTTTTTCTTTTAAATAATCTACAACCAGTCCACCCATTCTCTTCTGACATCAGCAAAGTATTTTTGTCCAGACAACTGCCGCTCACTGGATATTCTCTTTTTCAGAGCATTTGCAACACCCCCCCGTTATAAGCAGTTTCTGAAATACCCACACCAGCCCATCTGGTACCAACAACCATACCATGTACAGTGACTTTACCCATTCTTGTGCCGTGTGAACTTTGTATTTGCTTTTTCTACAGGCAAAAATACACAGCATCGATGCAATGTGATTAGGCGATCAGCTATTTGCGATAACAAGCAACTGAACAGGGGTACCTAATAAAGTTGTCCAAGTGGATGTACATAGCTACTTTAAAATGTGTAATACTAAAAAAGAACTTAGACTTTACTGGGTATGTTCATGGACTCCAAAATCCTCCCAATGCAGCATCTTTTAACAGAATTCTGGATTACTTTTATCTCCAGTCAATATCATAAATGTCTACTCATAATAACATTAGACCATCTTTAATTGGAACAAATTTATTTTCACCATCAAGTAAATATTCCCTGAAATGAGGACAAATGTGAAACAACCTCAATACAGTAGAATGAATTTTACAATCATGTGACAGTGCTGCCCCCTGATGGAAAATTGGGACTCTTACAAGAAACATTTGGATGATACAGTACGTAGAATTTGGTGATACTCTGCCCTCAACTTTAACTTGGATATTGCTTGAACAAGTCTTCAAACTGTAAAGAAAACATTCCAATATACTTGTGACACTCAAAGATACATCTCCTTTATTATGTTCATCCATATTTTACAAGTAAAAGAACTTAATGAAGGCCAAGTTAAATATCACACGCATTTGATGACGCAAACGTTTAAATATGAGGGTTTTGTGTCCTGGGCATGTCCTCCGTCATTTGATCTGAAACACACAAAGAAACAAAATAAATGTTGTTAGGCCAAGTGTCTCACTATCAAGCTGTGGAGAAAACATGACTTATTACAGAATAGTAGAGCTGACCTGGCTACACTTTGTCAATGCCAAGCTCTTCAGGTGTGGAAATGCCAAGCTCATCTAATATTGGCCGCAGCTCCTGGATCAGGTATGGGTAGATGTCTTTATGAGGCCCAGCTTTGTCCTAAGAAAATAAATGGTAAATTAACCATAAACTTATGGCCACAAGATATAAAAGATGGTAGCAAGCAATATTTCCTGAGGTGCCTTTCCTCTCACCTTCATAGCTTCCAAAATTCGGACTGCGCTGGCCAAATCATCTAATCTCCGACAGGCTCTCAAAGCAGCCTCAACAATCTTTGGCTCAGGTACCAGATCATACCCAACCAATGTGTTCATCCCTGAAACATGGAGTAGACACTTAAAATTGGAGATCAGAAACAGAGAAATCTGCATACTTATTCTATCACACTTCATAATTTGTTATAAGAGAGTTTAAATCTGTTCATTTCAACAACTGAAACCAACACAAATGAAAGATGCATGCAAAGTAAATTATTCCAAGTTATGACTGATGGATAAAGAAACTGATAATGTGGTCTTTTCGTGGGATTTTTTTGGCATGCTTTTTAAAATTAAAATGGGAAACCAACTTCATTTGCAGCAATAGTTTGACAATGACTTCTTTTATTTTAAGACTTAATCCTATGGAATACCTTCTAGGAAATTTCCTGAGGTTCCCGTCATACCCATTCTCATCGGATGGTGCGCTCCAGTTGCCCTCGGAACTCAGTTTTTCTGACCCGGAAATGGCGAAAATTAACTTGTTTTTCTGAGCTACGAACTCAGGGTCCTTCATAAATTACAAGTTTGCAGCTGGGAAAAATTAGTTAATTTCGTCATTTTCGGCTAAGTTATCTTGGACGATAAAAATAAACCTTTAGCCTTATCCTTCTTATGTGGCCATCTAAAGAGATCTTTTTGTGTACTTTCTATCTTTCAAACGCATGCTCAGACTGAAAATTAAACTACCTCATGTGATGCTTCAGTTAAGCCCCGTTTCCACTAAAGAGTCTGGTCCAGGATGGGACTGTTTGGTATGGTAATCCCTGATCTCCGTTGCATTTTCACAGCCAACCATACCCCATACCCTTACCTGGCAGAGTATCAGCCTGATAGTGATTGATGCATCAACTATATAATGAATTATAACGAAGAACGCAGCACATAAACAGAGAGCGACAATGGTGGACCATTCACTTTCGCCATTTATGCAGCCATTGTTAGCGCCACGCCTTCAAAATTAATGAGATCGTTTCACATGCAAACATCAAAATATCTTAACTGAACCTGCACTGCCGCCTCCAGAAGCCCAGCAATTATAGGTTACTCTAATAACAGACATCTGCTCCACACGTGAACACCGCATTAGTTAAGCCCACAGGTAAGATAAACTTAGGGCATCCGACAAGCTTATTACGTGTGGAGTACGGAGAGCGGAAAGGTAGCTGCTCATAAGCTGCTTTATATTTTACAAGCTCCAATAAAAGATATTGATAACAAACCAGAAACAACGCTATTTAACGTTGAGTAATTGGCCACGACGCTACTGTATTTGTTACTGGTATGTGACCGCACAGTAATGCGGTACAACTGCTCTTTATGTACTTAACATTGGTGAGGAAGACTCGAGCTGTGTGAAAAATCCTTATTGCTTCCTTCCTAATGTGTGAGGTTATTTTGTGGAGGTCTGAGCTGCACCACTTTTTCAGCATCCTGTCTATCAAGAAAAGGAAAATGCCGCCCTCACACACACTCTTGATAAATATCCTCCTGACAGCAGGAGAGCAGGAAGACTGGCATACCAAGAGAGAATGGGCATGACAGAATGAGGATGTCAACACTAACGGTGTTACAAAAATCAAAATTTTTGGTTTAATGATTTTCAAATAGATGTTTAAAAAAAAAAAATCTAATTAATGGATTTGAAAAGAGAGTTTAAGTTCACTTTAATATGAAGTATTTTAAGCTAAAGTTAGATAAATGTAGCAGTTTCAGAAAGTCAATACTTTTCATTCATTCTGTTTAAAATGTTTAAGATAGAGGAAGTATAACATTCAGAAAAGTATATATCTTTTTGATACCATTTTATTATAGGCTACGTCTTTTATACGCAGTCCAGGCTTTTGAAAAGAGAGTACAAGTTCAAATAGCTGGTACAAATATAGTACTGCAGAAAATCTTAACAGATAAGTGTCACAATGATGAATAACATTAATAGCAACTGACAGGCATGAACGTGTGTTATGTGAGAAGGTAGAGAACCACAAAATTGAGTCTGTGGTTTCTTAAATTATGTCGAATAAACAAAAGCCATCCTAAATAAAAGGCATCCTATAACTTAGTAATGCATATTTCATTTCAACTCTGATACATACATGCATACATACATTTCCATTACATAACTATACAAATCCAAATCCATCATTAAGTATTAACCCTCAATGATTTCATGTGGGGGCAGATTTCCAACAGATGCCAAACTTCTCCTGATCTGTGGTTAATATTTACTGGAATACTGAAAACAGTTCCTTACGTTAAGCCATGCCTCAGTTAGACACAATGCATTGTGTTATTTATTTATTTTCATTTTACAGTGATTGAAGATTTTAGTGATTCAGTGTTGTCCTCACACAGGCGTACCTTTCCTCAGCTCCCATGCATCAATGTCTGGTTTGTTGAAATAAGTGATCCAGCGGGCATCAAACTCCTCATCTGTCTCCTGTTTCCCATGTGAGTAACACCTTGAGGGCAAGAGGGCTGCAAAGCAAAAACAGAAAGATTTAGTCCCACTGTCTTACTCAACTGTCCCCAATGAAGAAAAAAAAAAAATCAAACACCAACAGTGGCATCTAGTGTTGTGTAATGTTTAAGCTAGGGCAAACAGTCAAGGATACGTCTGCACTGAGTGAGGAGTGAAAAAGGACATATGTCATAAAACTCATCTGGCTTACTGCCACAGTCCTTATATGATTCACGTACTTCATGTAGCAGGCCAATACACACTGGTACATATGTGTAACAAAATTATAATCATCTTTCATTCTACATAATACAACATTTTTACTTTGGGATTAATAAAATATTTCTGCTTCTGATCATCTACTTTGAATTGGTATGCAATCTGTAACTGTCCTTCAGAGAAAAATAACACAATTAGCAGGGATGAAGTTCAAGCAATAACATCACACAAAATGTATTGTGTTGGGTATTTATTGAATGTTAAAGGTGTCCCATATCCCTGTACTATTAAAACACCAGAGACCAGTCGGCTTAACATTAACTAACCAGTTAGCATGTTAGCGACTAGCATCAGCAGCACAATCACAGGGCCCCAGTCTAGACCTCACAGCTGGGTCATGGCAAGGACACAACCATCACAGAGTAAAACACGGAACATTTTCACTGCAGCGCTTCTTTATGTAATCTAGATAATGTGTGTATAGTGTAAATATGTATTGCTTAATTGAAACATTAACATTTATATTATTCGATATGCTTTAACGAATGGAAGATACGCCGGCTAATCTGTTATTAGCTAGCTAGCTAGCTTAGCCGCGAGAAGACCGCAATGTGCCGGTCGTCACTTGTTTTCCGCGAGAACCTCATCTTGACAGTTTAAGAAGCTACTTTTAAGAATTATGACTGAATAAGTAGATACCTTGGCACCCTGGTTGTGTACGGGTTAAGCTCCGGACACCGGAAACCGAGAGTCGGACGGCTGCTCTGAACATGATGCGGACACAGTTGCTGCAAGTACCGGTGAGCTTTGCCAGAATGTAGTTCACTTCACGGAAAGAGCCCTGTGCGTACGTGATATACCGAAACGCATGCGCAAACTGCTGGTCACCGATGTCAACCATAGACATGTCTTTGATGTCAACGACCTTCTTTTTCCGACTTCAGCTTTAGGTCAAATTTTAAGTGGTAGCCTACCACTCATTCATACTAAGTTAATTGAATATGAATAGCATTATACTCAGATAGGTAGCCTATGTGTTATCATTAGGCTATATGTTTATATGTTAACGTTGAAAAACAATAAAACTGCTGTTGTCATAACATCACTCTTGTGAAATGTGTAAAATCTTTGCTTGCCTTTGGGCTCTCGGAACTCACTGACATCCTCAAGTTCTCAGGATGAGAGTTATGATCATTATTTTTATAGAGACAGCATTTTTATTTTTGGGGATGAGTTTCAATTAGGCTACTTTTTTATCAGAAGGCTATTAAACCGATTTCAAATTCTGTTTGTTGTTAGTTGTTAATTTAGGCCAGGGTTAGTTAACGTTACATGGTGTGATAAAAATTACATTTGCGACATGCACTTTTCTTTTAGTTCCATCAGTTTAAAAAATGTCTTTAGCTATAGGTTTTATTTATTTATTTTGTATGGTTAACAAACATTGACTGTAGGCCTATATATCTTATATGGTAAACTTTATAGCATTATAGATGAAGACAAAAGTGATATAAAGGGTTTTAGATGAATGTTAAAATGATACATATTTAAAAAGTTAAGAAATATCAAATAAATAAAACAGAGTAAAAGGCATAGATAATGTTTTTAATCAGTGTCCTTTTATTTGATTCCATTAATCCAATTCAATTCAACTTTATTTGTAGCCTATCAAAACACAACAAAGTCATCTTAAGGCAGTTTACTAACACCAGTTCATTGTGATCCAGTTTAAACAAATTCACACACCGCCTAATTTGAAATAACAGTGTTCATACAAGCCAACTCATTACAAATAATTGCTTTGCTAATGAAAACCAAGGGATTGCATCATATCTAGTTGCCAATCCACGCATTCCCTCATCCTGAGCATGCACGGGGAGGAGGGCGACGATGGAAAGGAAAATAACTCCCTTATAGCAACGGAAATTTAAGCCATGCTGTCTAATAAAATAACCCAAAGGAAGCATGTACAGGGTGTAAACTAAGTATCGATCCGAGTACAGAACCCTGAGGAGTTCCATGACTTACTTTGATGTGTGAGGATGTAGTGGTAAACAAGAATAGAAAGTCTCAAGATTTAATTAAAAAGAAGCTAGACTTGCAGTAAATATTGGATTAGCCTATAATCCACAGTGAAGTGCAAAAAATGATTTAGTATGCCTGGAGTCAGGGTTCATGATGTACCAAGAGATTTAGAATATGTTTTAGCCCAAAACCCTTTGAAGCAAAAAATTACACTTTGACAGGAAGTCCAGTGTAGAGACTTTAGAACTGATGTGGTACAATCCACTGTGCTATCTTATTGATTTCTGGCTTGGTTTGTAGATTTAACAGATTTTGAACCATTCCTCCTTGGCTCCAAAACCAGTGACCTCTGTTTTTTCTATGATTAAACATCCAGTTGTTTAAAGTATTTGTCCAAGTATAGATCTGTGAGTCACCCATATAAAGATGGTGACAAATAATGTAGCACTGAGTAGACTAATGGAAACATACACATGCTTTATATACGCAAGACTCCCATTAGAAACTTGATGAACTCCAAATATGTATTTTTTCCATTTGTCCACATGTGTGATTTCTTAAAAACACGAAGTGGCTGATTCAAACCAGAATAATGCTGTGCCATAGTCATCCACAGCAAACAATATTTTAGGTTTTTAACCTGAATAACCATGGATTTCATGTAATCCACAACTACCCCAAATGTTACATACTGAAACATCAAAGTTGAGATGATTTTCAAAGCTGCTTTATTTGCTTCGGTGACATATAGAAATGGAGGACTGTAGAGAATATATTACTAATATATACCAATGACTAATTACTACACAAGCTTGTATACATGTATTAAACTCAACAGCAAAGATGGGAAAATATTAAAAACATCATTTGACATGTTACTTTGTAATGCTCCATGTTTACATCACTTTTTTGTAGATTGTAAATTGAGACTGTCTCATTTCTTTTAGCTCTTGGAGGCAGACTGCTACTCACTTTAATAAGAAAAAACTTAAGGTATTACTTTCCTTCAACATACTAGTAAACTTACATTTTTTGGATACTTTCAAATGATTTAGTCACACTTTGGAAGTTCAGGGAGGACAAATAGTCCAGTCACCTGGGCAGGGTCTCTTGACTGCATGATGTGAAGAGGGACTGCCAACTGTCCTGAGCATATCTCTGTGTCTCTCTGTGTCCTCTGTGGCAACACTGTGGGTTCGTGGGGGTTGATAGCCAGGCTCCCGGGGATCCAAGGGGTCTTTAGAAAGCAGGATGCAGATGGCAGCGACTGTTCTCTCCACTGTTATACCTGGTGCTTCCTGCTGTGGACTCTCCCACACCTCATTCACTGTCTTGTAGTAAAGTTTGGACACCTGATGTAGCCCTGCCATATTACGTTTCAGGATTTCCACACAGGTGATCGTCTTGGTGATTCCCCTGCCTGAGCCAGTGAAGATCACCTGTCTCAGGGACGTCCCATCACTGTCTTCTCTTTCCCCTTGCATGCGAGCTGTTGCAAACCGTAGTAGATTGCGGATCTTGCTCCCTTCTTTGACTCGCATGGTCAGGATATCTGCTGCAAGGCCAGGGATTGGGTAGGGACTGTTTTCCTCCGTGCGACTGAGTCTCCTGAAGTTGCTCGGACCAGGTTGAGAAGAAGACATTAATGGAGCAGAGGGAGTGAATGAAGTGGTCTGATGTTCCATTGTAGAGCTCTGTGCAGCATCTGAACTCTTCATGTGCTCCCTTTGTTAAGTCATTGCAGAGAGAGAAAAAAACAGAAGAAAAATAATGGTCTCTGTTTCTGAGCCTGCAGCCTCGGCTTATTTACAAAATCTCCCCGGAGATTTGTCACACACTTCTTTCATTTAGTCTGAGAAACTAAATGAAAACCGATCAGTAATCTGCAATCTGTAATCCAAACTTGTCCCTCATCTCGAACTTCTCTCTGTTCTCTGTCCATTGTTGCGTTTCCATTTTGTCTTCTGTGCACTGAGATGACAGCAAGCAGAGTGAGGAGGGCATTTCTTCCTCTAATCCTATTGATGTGAAGGAAAAGATGTCCTTGCTCTATTCAGCACTGAGGACAGCTGATGCCAACAAACACATATGAGGCTCAGAGAAAGACATGTAGTGGGACATAGTGCTCTTAAAGGCACATGCAGCATTTTTGTCTCATTTGATAAAGTCTGTTACAATATGGCTTCTTCTTTTTTTTTCCCCAAAAAATGCTTGAGGGGAGGGCTTAGATATGTATTCCATTTGTGTGGTTGCTTGAAGTTATTTGGATGAATGAGCATGAGTTAATGAAATTCAACAAGCCATGCAGCTGAACAATTCTTTGTTTTAACTGATCTGGACTTGATTGTTACCATTTGATATTCTTAATGTGTGGTTTTGCAGATATTCATCAAACTACAAAATCTCTCTAAAAAAAACACACAGAGACACATTATTGTTTTACAGTAGATGCTGGTTTCAATATAATCTTCCCTCTCCACTATCATCAGAGGGCCATATGGTGCTGGAAAAATGTCTTCCTTTGGGCAATACAACAACTTCACAGTTCTCCTCCCTTCAGTCCATCGCCTGCTGGGCTGACCCAGAAAATGCTTGCCCCATTACTTGTGCCTCTTTTGAGTGGATGAGGTATAACAATTACACCTTGAAAGTGACATTTTTGGCTAAATCTACATGAAACCAGAAAAAATAGTAAAAAGTAAGAAAATGAAAGATCTGTATCCAGATAGAAAGAGGTATTATCAGAGTGGCTTTCTTTAGCAAAGTATATCTAAGGGAGAAGGTCAGGAGGCAGCTGCAGGGCTCATATGGAACCAGCATACTGTTATAATGGTGCATTTCTGCCTCACAGGATGGTATGTACCCCGTGTTATTCACAGTCGTGAACAATGAGTACAAATATGTGGTTTTAGGCTTTTCTCCCCCCAAATGCCAGTCATTTGTTGGTTACAATGTGTAGATTTATGTTCTTCTGTTTGCTGCTAACACTAACACTTTCCTTTACTGGTGAGATTTATATGGGGGGGATTTCTGTTTGGTTTTTAATGTAGGATGAAATAAATATTTTTGTGTCTGACTCCAGTGACAGTTCTGGCCGCTTGAAGTTCAAAAAAATATTCCCACTAGTTTCTGGGGCATTTTTACGTGAAAAAATTGTATGCATTTGAAAGCTTGATTAATTTACGTCACAAAAAACACTCCTGGCAAAATTACCTAAATTTTAATCGGAACTATTTTCTTTCCATTTCCATCAATCCACGCTGCTGTCAACATCCAACAGTGAATATTTTGCCTGGAGTTTTATTTGTGATGCAAATTAATCAAGCTTTCAAACGCTTATAATTTTTTCACATAAAAACGCACAGCTTTGTGGCCCCAGAAACTAGCCGGAACTACTCTCTTGAAGAACTTCAAGCGGCCAGAACTGGGTGACCACAGAGTGGGTCGATGTGTATGCATTATACTGCTGCTAAGGATTGCATACGACTTCATGTCTTAAATAGGCGAACTATCCCTTTAAGAGCAAAGAGCAGGACTCCTGTCGGGACTCATATTATGAGTAATCTAATGTGAACAGCTATTAATTTCCCATTTACAAACATTTTGTTTCTAATTGTTGTTTTAGCAAAGACATTTATATTTGTTCTGCATTCGTAATTAGAATAATTCAATCTCCATCTTGTGGTGGAGCATCTGTATTACACAAATGAGAACTCAACTGAGCTGAAGGAGAACTCCAGTAAAAAGAAAACGTTTAGATCCGATTTACAAATTATGAAATGTAAAAATTTATTTGAAAATGTAAAGCAATTACAAAATACAATCTTACAAGTCAAATGTATGCACACTTACATTAAATAATAACAGAGGTGTGTGTGTATTCACAGCATGTGTGTGTATATTGGTTTCTCAGCAGGGTGTTGAACCTATTACTTGTAGAATTTCCTTCTGGATATGTTCTTCTTGAGTGTTGATGTGCATGTCTCCCACCTGACCATTTTCATACCTGTGGCAGACAACAAAGCAGACTGTGAAGGAAAACTGGTACCAGTTTCGACCAGTTTGATTAAGCTGCGNCCTGTATATATTTTACTTACACGAAGAGGAATCGTGTACACACGTGGTCAGATACTGGACACACCCAAATGTTCCCATGTTTCTGAAGATTTTTTGAGGTTATCACTGTTAATTCACACAGACATCTCTGTAAGGTATAACCTGGTATTGTGAAATTGAGATCTGTGGCAAAACTCTAATAATTCACCTTCGCAGAGTGCAATGCAGTTTAAGTTATGGCTCTGCAGGAACCTGGTTTGCCCCAGCTGTTCCTAAAACAAAAAGGACAAAAGGGATGACATTTAACAAACAAGGCAAGCTGTTCTTGTACAGAGTGGATCTATACAATGGTCAGATAGAAATAAATAATAAACTGACCTGTTTGGCTTTATTTATTCTGTTGCATTTCTCCAAGAGTTCTTCTTTGTTTGGCATTTGGTGTTGACCTTGACCCATCTCTGAACAAGGAGGAGAGGTACAGTATGTTCAAAATGATTCATCAGCAGAAAAAGTTTTTTATAGAAAGAGCGGAAAATTGTTTCTCACCAGAATATCCAAAAGATATGCTCGATATGGGGCTCAAATAGATGCCTTTCCCATATGCAGCACCATGAAGCTTAAGAGAGGAACAAAAAAAGCAAATCAGATTTTTTCAGCTTTGTATCTTCTATGAAATCTACAGGCTCAAATAAAATGGAAACAAAGGAATAGTTTGATACTATCATATACCTGTAATTTTGTGTAAGAAGCATTAACTAGCCCTTTTCTCAAAATGGAGTGCCAGTTTTCAATGTGGGAACCACTGTAAGAAGAAAAATAAAGTCTAAGTGTATGAAACAAGGATTTTGCTTTATATGACTGTCTCAGTTGAAATCTAGCTCTGATTTTACTCACTGGAAAGCAAATGTGCTGCCATAGAGTTTCCTGGCAGTTTGAAAGCGAGCCTCTTTGGATGGAGGGCTGCTGATCAATAGAAACTGATGGGGTGTGTGCATGAATTTCAGTTGCTGCAGAAAAACAAGGGATACAAATAAGTGGCAAAGCAACAGCAGAATAAAATTTTTAAAGTACAACACTGAATATAATACATGACTTGAAATTATTTGGAAATGCAGATGCAAGCAGCAGGAATAGGACCAGACTATGAGTATTTCAACGGCTAACATTTGTTGAGATGGCACGTTTATTGCTTTCCTAGTCTTGCTGAACATGTAAAGAATCACAGAGCAAGCCACGTTCACCCGTTCACAAAGTGTTGCTTAAACATGAAACTAAAGAGTGACTAAAGGGACGGAGCAACAACTCCACACCTGGGCCACATCCTCCCTGCTGAAACATTGCCACCAGGCAGCTGATTTATACACTGCACCTTTGTATCCCCAAGGTGTCATGAAGAGACGTGGGTTGATATAAAACCACTTAAAATTTGTATAGTTCTAATGACATACTCACGAGTGATTGAAAATGTAAGTAAATAACCAAACTGACTGACTCATAAAAATGTTAATGGATGTATGGATATATTGCAATTTCCTTAACAACTGCGTGATCTAGAGTCTGGATTATGATGTCCTGTGCCCATGTCCTGTTTCTGATTTTTTTTAAAACATTACGAAACAAAAAGCAAAATTGTTTTGTAGAAAATTATACAAAATGTTGCCTGCAGTAAAAGTAAAAATTTGCAAAAACATGAATCTTGCAGCATTGCTATTTGGACCCCAAACTGAAGCTTTGAGAAAGCTTCCAGTTGTTTTTACTGCGACAATGTACCTTCTTTAGTGGAAGCTTGACAATGTGAGATCTGTTGCTGGCTAAAATCCTGCAATGAAATATATGAACATATATATTGACATTATACCAAATACTTTTGGATGTAAACTAAATTTGGCATTTATAACCTTTCACAAAAATTTAGATTCTGTCTCTCACCATTGTAGTAAGGGATGAGCCAAAGGGTCTATCATGTCCATCTGCTTTTTTGTCTCAGAATACGGACCCTGCATATGATAAATAACAATGTCACAATATAATCTGATCAGTGCATCTTATCTGGGAAATGTTCCACAGCAGAATCCGATGTGAATTTTGAAAACAGCAACAACTCTGTGGGGTTCATTTCAAAATCCTTCACCTGTGCCATCCTCCTGATCAACAAGACACCATCCAAAGCTCTCTGTAGCCTTTCATAACTCTTCCTCTGTAACACAAAAACATATGATTGCTTTATAGTAACAAAATAATACAAGACAACACTGAATCATGCATTTCAAATCACATCAGCTTTAAGATCCAACTGATACCTTAGGGCTAAGTGCCAGAGTTTTGGGGTTGGATGGATCAACAACGCAGGGGTACGGCTCAAATATGATGCTCTTGCGAGACGACTGAAGGGCAGCTCTGCACATGGCTACTAGCAGGTCAATCACCTGTAAGACGAGAGTTTGCTGAAACACAGACTTCTACTTTGTAATCGCTTAAACAATAGGTGACAGGGTTTCTGACCTCTGCACCAGTCGCGACTTCTTCAGTGGCCCCAGACATGACCCCCAACATATGAAAGGAAAACACACACAGCTCCCTGGTGCAAACTGCAGGCTATTAACACACAACAAAGCAGAATACCAACAATATAACAACAAACATCTGCATTTAAAGTTATATTTCAGCCACTATACTGCCAGCAGATTTCTTTGATAGAGCTCATACCTTAAGCAGAGGGCCATTTTGAAAGACGTGCCGCTCGTCACAAACAACACAGTATTCATTCAGTGTTGGGATTCTCTGCTCAGCATACTTCATTATCTGTGTACATGATGAAAAACACATTAAGTAAAGTTTACCTGTATCATCTTTCTAACCAAAATATATCATCATTAAGCAAATGATTGTTGCTGTGCAATTAATTTCAGTGTCAGTTCAATTTCTAAAAAAAGACAGAACAAATTATTTCAAAGAAGTAACCCCTTCATTTGGGATCATTTTGTAAATAAAACAATACTTTTTAATGTGAAACCAATTGTGATTGATTCCAAATAATCTTCAGCCTATCTGATTATTTGAATTTCATGAATCTAATCCCGCTTTATGTATACATTTTAACAAATGTCTAACCAATAACTTGCAGATTTGAGGTTCAACTGGGTTCTTAATTACTGCAGGGGATTCTTCTTTATACTATTTTTATTTTCTACTCTGAAGGAAATTCAGTAAAGTCTTCAGGAGACTTGTAGTTTATGTCAACATCTGCACAGTTACTTCACTTCACATGGCATAATGATTTGGTTGCCTCGCCGTCAGCTGGGCTTTACCTGCATCAAGAAGCCATGCTGCAGATTTGGTGTGCTCTTACAGTGTCCAATGGCCTGGGAGGCAAACAGCAGCTCTACCAGCTGTTTGGTGCTCAGGTGTGCTGAAGATCTGACTGCTGACACCATCACCCTCTGTGGATGAAGGGACATGAAATCAGTTTAAAACTTGTAACTCAAAACTTAAAACCAACAGGAAAAAAGCCCTGGAAAGGTTTGATTTAAAGTCAGCAGAAACAATAGAATGTGTTAGAAAAAAAATCCCAACAGAAACTCACAAAAATCACTGATACCAAAATCAACATTTAATGTATGCTATATTTTCATTTGACCTGTGACTTTCTGGTTTAAAATGACAAACAGGTGATGAACAACACCCACATATAATCTTTAACAAATCACCCTTTGGCTTTCTGTTTACTTTGAAATTTTTGGATTGGACTCCTGGAAGAAAACATCAGTCTTCAAAAAAACCTGGCTTGTGGCAAACTTTTTAAGTTGCACTAACGATAAAGATTAAGCAATTCATTGCTGAGAAGGAGTGTAAATAATTCCAGATATGTATTTTTGTTAAAAAGAAAGAAAAAAAAGCTAAAATCATCTTTAATATTTCCAACATTCTTTGTAGTTGGTAGCCTAAAAGAGCAAACTGGACAAATAAAAATACTAAAATCTGGTTTGGAATGAATCATTTTTAGTTAAAAGTATATGTTTCAATTTTCAAATGTAATTGAGAAGCAGTCCTGACCTTTCCACTGGGTGTGTATGTAAAAAGTTCTCCAGCTGGATTCTTGATGGTGTAGGAAGTTGTATGGTTTGTGAAACGATTTCGTTTCATTGATGGTGCACTGGTCCTTCCCCTTACAGCTGGTTCCTCATTTTGTCTGCTCAGAGGAAAAAAGAAGTGGATGAATTGAATATGAAATAAATAAATCCAATACAATCATTAGAAAAGCTCCAGCTGTGTTATTAAGCTTCATCATACTTTGAAAGTGGTAGCCAGATGTTGAGTCTTGCACGAAACTTCTTGATGGTCCCATTTGGCCTGAACCAGCTTTGTCTGCTTTTCCTTCGAGCTGCGACGTTTTCATTTCTCAAGTGTTTCCACTTACGAGATATAAAAACTGTGAGGATACTGCAGAATAAAACTGAACAGTTAATCTCCATGCAGTTGTTAAGTAGACCACAAATAGCATTAATACATGTTGATGAAGCTAATCACAGTTTGCACTGAACAACATAGTAATCACAGTCATTAGAGTTAAAGTATGAAGACTTACTTCTGCAGCTGCCTCGCTATACTGAAATGATCAGTATTAGATTCTTGAAAGACTTCAACTGAAGGTGCTGTCATTAGAAACATAATTGAATCAGATGTAATTTTGATATATTGTGAGATCTGTTTGCAAAATCATTGATGGTGCTCACCAGGTCCATCCAGATACTGAGATATGGAGAAGTGAAGACGGATAATGATGGCCTCTGATGGCTCAATGTGCCAGGCTTTGGCTACTTCATCCTGCAGACACCAGACAGTGCCTTTACATTTAACAGACCATTATATTGTGACATAAATACATTAATTACTATATTTGCTGACTAGTTTCTGTGATTCATCCATCATGAAACTGCCATGTCTGAAAAGTCTCTTATAAAGTGAGACAACAGATATTATCTACATGTTTGATATTTATTTATTTGAGATGCAACCATCTCGTTTTCAAGAGGGTCCTCAATAGAACCAAAAGTACAAAACAGATGCAGCGATGCAGACATTGTGCAAAGAAACAAGAAGAAATGAAAATAAAAATAGAAAATAAACAAAACAACTCACATAACACACACAGACACACAAACAGCCACACAACCACGCACACAGGGCTCTCTACAAACAAGGAATAAAGACATTACAATTATAAGAATATAAAATAAAGTAATAATAAAAGTACAAATTAAAGATGCTAAGAATTACATAAATGAAATAAATAATCAAATACAGAATACAAAATACAAAGCATGTATAATAATAGTAATTAAAGGCAAAAGCAGTTGCATACAATATCAAAATATTGCAGGAGGGCATTTTTGAACATTTGA
>JAPMNP010726258.1:1799-19263 GCA_029874935.1 Atherina boyeri
TTCTGCGGCAGGCTGTTCCACAGATAGTGACCGGTGACGGACGACCTCAGGGTTCGTGAGGGTTGATAAAATAAAAGTAGGTCAGATAGATAAGAAGGCCCAAGACCGTTAAGACATTTAAAAACTTGTAAAAGAATCTTAAAATCGATCCTGAAGTGGACGGGGGGCCAATGCTGTGAATTTAAAACTGGTGTGATGTGCTCCCGCCCTCTGGTCCTCGTCAGCACTCGTGTTGATGAGTTTTGTAGTAACTGTAGGTTGTATAAACTCTTTTTGGGAAGACCAGAGAGCAGGGCATAGCAGTAGTCTAACCGGCTGGAAATAAAAGCATGCATCAGCACCTCCGTGCTGGCCTGAGAGAGAAACGGGCGGACTCTGGCGATGTTCTTCAAGTGGTAAAAACCTACCTTTATGTTTTTAATATGTGGAATAAAACTGAGCTCAGAGTCAAAAATCCCACCCAGATTTCTCACAGATTACGATGGTTTAAGATTTCTCAATTTACGTAAATGTTTCTCTCTCTGGCCTTCAGGACCAATAACTAAAACGTCTGTTTTATCCTGGTTGAGCTGTAGGAAATTTTCTGCCATCCATGTTTGTATATCTGAAAGACGGATGAAAAGGACATCAATTGGCCCCGTGTCATCAGGAGACACAGCGATATACAGTTGCGTTTCATCAGCATAGCTGTGGAAGCTGATGCCGTGCCTGTTGATGACATCACCCAGGGGAAGCATATAGATATTAAGAGTTGGGCCTAAAATTGACCCCTGGGGAACCCCAGACTTTATCTCATGTGTTTTTGAGGAACAGGTATCCATACTTACAAAGAAGCTTCGGTCTGTGAGGTAGGAGAAGAATCAGTTTAAAATGGAGCCAAAGAGTCTGACCAGGTTCCTCAGTCTGTTAATGAAAATGTGATGGTCTACTGTGTCAAAAGCGGCAGTAAGATCCAGTAGAACCAAGACTGCGAGTTTATGATTATCTAAACAGTACCTGGTATCATTTAAAATCTTTAAAATTTTGCTTAAAAATGGTAAGTTGGATACAGGCAGATAATTATTTAAAATGGTGGGGTCTAGGTTGCTCTTCTTCAGAAGGGGCTTCACCACCACCGTTTTAAAAGAGGTGGGGAAAACACCCATCTGAAGAGAGCAGTTTACATATATAAGCTGTTCCTCAAAGAATTTATAAAACGTTTACGAGTTACTTACAAGTTTGGAGCTCGGAAAAACTACTACATGTTGTCACTTCCGGCTAAGTTATCTTGGAAAAACGGAGAACTGGAACGTACCATCACTGTCGTTGCCCACATGAGTATTGAAATCCCCCAGCAGAAAAAGTGAGTCCCTGGCAGCCGAGGATCACACCGCCTACATCCCTGCCCAACTCACCTTGCATCTAACATCCACGGCCCCTACAGCCAGAAGTGTGTCCACCCGGCCGCCAGGCATTCGCCTCCATGCCATACTTCAAGAGGCGGGCCCCGGTGACCAACGTCAGAACTTCACTCCCTTGTTCTTGTTTGCCATAAAAGTCTTCTTGAGCTGCCCTTTGTCTGGCTCCTCCCATAGAGACCTGGTTACATAACAGGGCATAAGCCCCTGACAAGGGGCTCTTCAGGATGCGCAAACCCCTCCACCGTGGTAAGGTGGCAGCTCAGGGATGCATTAAAACAAACAAATCAAGCAATCAAGCAGAAACAAAAACCTTAAGTTGAAATTTTAATGAATCTTTTTCTGTTGCATTAAAACTTGACATGGTCCTTTAAACATCCAAAATAATTTAAGCAAACATTCAGAAATGTGGAAAAAAAGACAAGGATCAGCTATTAAACTATCCACAAACAACTACAAAAAAGGCTAATTTCCCTTGAACACCAAAAATGGCAAGCATGTTGAGGCACACCCGATATTTCAAAAGGGTTTTCCATGTGCACACAAAGCACTTCCAGTAACTCACCAATGAAACTGTTAACATAAATGAATATAAGTTGTCAACAAAATGTTTTGCCTTTACATTCTCAGAGTCAAGACAGACTTATGTAACCTTGAAATAGAGTGCAGTTAATCAGTTACAGAAAAAGCTAAGGACTTAAGATTCTTCACAGTAAATCTGTTTTTTGTCAAACTAAAACCTTTTAGTTTATAACATATCACTATTATAAGGTGCATGCCTTATAAAGACAAGGAAAAAAACTAAGTTAGTTTACATAACTGCTTTTTATGGTCCATTTTTGTTAATAGTCATATAAGGGAAAAAGTGTGACTAACCTGAAGCTGAGATGAAACTCTTCAGACAAGAAAGGTGCATCCCCCAGTAATTTGTAATTAGTATAGCATATTTTTCTGATTTGAAGAGATAATTGGAAATAACTACCATAAAGTCCCTTTGTCTTTCCAGTCCATATTCAGTGTGAAAACACCTCAGAGGTACATGTATACATATGGTGATCAGACAAGTCAAAACATTAAAAAGCGAAATTCCAAAACATTTCCTTTTTTATCCAGCTCACAAGACATTATCACAAGTTGTGCCCATTTAATTTATTCTTCTTGCATACCTGCAGGTCAAAAAGCTCAGTTTTTAATTCTCCATGGAGTCCAGGAACTCTTCTTCAGTGATGATCTCCAGCCTCTTCAGGACAGTATGTGGACTGGCTGCAGGGTAATCTGCTACAGGGAAGTGGGGCATAGTTTGGCTGCAAGGCGGAGGGCCCTGGAAGGAACAGCAGAGGATGCGCAAGAAAGGCAGTAGCTGGGTGATGGAGGACAGGGAGCGCTGAGTGAGAAGGGGGAACTCCAAGTGCTCCGTGGAGGACTCCTCACTCAGTCCATTCAACGTCTGAAACAACAGCAGAGGGGATGATACAAATTTTCAAAATTAAGATACGAGATGTGTACATGAGGAAAGTGTAAATTTTGCTAGTTAAGTTTTGTGATTGTGTAAAGATGTCACTTGTTTATAAGGATTGGCGCTATAAGCTTTCAGCTTCTGCCTATGCCATTTTGGTCATGTATTTTGTAAAATATCTTTGTTTTGTATGACTGGAAATGAACAAACAGAGTGAGCTGTAGTAATTTCAATCATATAACAAAACTTGAATGCCTTACTTGAGTTAAATTCAATCTCAAATGCCCTGGAAAACAACAAATATGAAATATTAATACAGCTAATGGAGCGAAAATTGAGATGTGTTGATGGCCCAAGGAGGTTTTTATCTCTTTTCTTTCACTGATATGGAACCAGTTCCCAGTTTGGGTTACAGAAGCAGATGCCTTCTCTACCTATCAGATTTTGGTTAAAACTTTTCTCTATGATAAAACTTATACTCTCCAACCCCAACTGGTGGAGGCTGATGGCCGCCCTTCTTGAGGCAGGCTCTGCTGAAGGCTTTTGCCTCCTCTAGAAAGGGAGTTTTTTTCCTTTCAGCTGTTGCCTGCTACCCCGCACATGCTTAGGATGAAAGACTGAATTGTAGAGAAGATTCTATGCAATCTGTTGGTTTCCTTAGAATTGGCTTACAAGAAGGTAAGACGTCAAGTCCTCTCCTCAGGAACTTTGTGAAGTAAAGTTGGTCAGTTTGTTTAGCTTTGCGCTCATGCATACAGTGCTAACATGTCCTGCAATAATGAATTAAATCATATGGACCGTACCATTATAAAAAGAAAGGGGGTCACAATTGCACCCCCCCCCCCAATTTACTATTAACACTTGGATTTGTAATGATTGATATTTCTACTATAACTGAAATCTTGCTAACATTTGAAGTCACTCCTTTTTTTTTTTCTTTTTTTCTGTTATTAATGATTGTGCCCCCACACAGCTTAATAGGGATAGGAATGATGGAATGTACAATAACGGACAATGAGGGGAGGGGAGGTTAATATAGTTCCTGAGGACAAGAGCCCTGGGTAACATATTAAGACGACTATTATTCTTGTGTTTTTTTCTTTATAATGTCTTACTTACACCTCTCATGTATTACCATTAACATAATTTTTTTTCTAATTCTATTCTGTTTAACATTATTTCTGTTTTTAATTTCGTTTTATTTTTTGTTTCTTATTATTATTATTTACTTTATTGTTAGGTTTACTTTTTTTTTAGTTAATCTTTCTTTTCTTTAATGTAAATGGACGGGATGATGGAGTGAGGTGGGTGTGGGGTCTGTATGAACATACACCTTGAAAACTGCTGTATAAACTGGTGTAATCTAATGAAAATAAAAAGAAGATGAGCAACAAAAAAGGCGATTTTTTTTTTCATAAACCTTCGACCAAAGTGAAGATTTGCAAAATCTCAGTTTATGCAGCTGCTTGCAGACTTTAAAAACCAGGGTTTTAGGTTTAGAAAAATCCCTGCCTGCGACTAAAATGTGCAACTTCTGTTTACACTCAGAAACAACACGAATGCCCTCTGAATGTGCTTAACAATGTACTAATGTGGTTAGATATGGATGCATTTTTTTTTCTAAAAACGAGGTGGCGTGGACTCAAGATATTTGGCTGGACAAAAACCCAGCTACGTGTGTACATGGTCCGAGTAAAGCCTTGGGAAATAATGACCATCAAGGGTTTGTAGACTGAAAAAATTCTCTGAATTACAACGCCATTTTGACACAAGATTCAACTCATCAATAAGGAACTTTGTGAAAAACAGTAATGGCTGGGATCTTGCCCAGACAACTTTTCAAGACATAACAAGACTGACATTCAGTCTTCCAAACCTAGTATCTTACCCCATAGCGCTGCTGTATCCCTTCCAGGACTCTGACGACATGTGGTGTGCATTCCTGTTCACCTTCTATCAGTGCATTCTCGGGACCATTGTACTGGTTTACATCCACCTCTGGGACAAATGCCCAGCGATACCTGCATGATGAACAGTAAGTTAATAATATCAAGACAATATGATGAACTACTGAATCTAAAAACATGTGCAGGCACGATCTTGAGTCCCCTACATTTGAAAGAGTGGCATCCTCTCAGGGGGAAAAGCCAGGGAGGTATCCAGAAACTTGCAGGCTGACAGGTACATGCCTAACTCCGCCTGAGAGAAGTTCACAGGTCCATTCCTATCAAGGGCTCCACGTACAACTTTAGCAAGCCTTGATATACACAAAAAAAGGCAAATCATATTAAAAAAGTGAGAGATTCAGCAGGGTGCCAGCAAAACATCAATTTGTGAATAAAAGAATGAACTCACTTTGAAATGTCTTTCTCTGCCTGCAGAGCTTTCTCTAGACGAGCAAAAGTGCGTATCTGAAAAACAAGCTGAATCAGTCCCTTACACCGTGATGACCCTGGTATGAAATGTGTGTGTGAGAAAATGGTAACTTACAAGCTCAGTGACCATTATAGGCCAAAGAGATGTCAGGTGTTGGGATGAAATTCGCAACAAGAGAACACGGAACATCAGAAACATCTGGGCTGAAATGGCAGGGCTTGGGTTCATACGCAAAGTCTCTGTAAGACGCTCTGAGAAGATGGAGAGTAACATGCTAAGTTTTAATGTCTGTAGTCCTGTCAGGATTAAACTTGATTGCATAAATCTACAAACATTCAGTTACAGTACCCAACCTTGAATGAGTGGCAGGTAGAGATGATACTGGTCGACTTCACCGCTGAACATGGCGAATGCCTGACGTTTCAGTAGCATCGGTTTCTGCTCAGCGCTAGCAAACAGTTTCAGGGAGCCACTCTGCATGCCTGAGTTGTAGATAAATTTGGAATTGCATCAGCACATCTCTGTCTTTAGTTTGCAACACCACAAGAGAGAACTATTTTTTTCGGGGGGGGTGAACGGTACAACACTGATTCTGAAAAGGTACAACTTTCTTCTTTCAACTGAACAGATCTTTTTTAAAAACCTACTGACATACTGCGTTTTACTTTTTATGAGGTGGAAAAAAATTTTCAATCTTAGAAAATCTCATCTTCAGACAAGACAGCGTTGCCAAAGAATGTGTACTCACTCATGAGGTCTTTAAACATGGTCTTCTCATGAGTCAGTAGATGGTCGATAATGGATTTCCAACTATAGAGATGATGGGACAGTCAAACAACATACATCATCAAGTCAAATCAAATTTCACGTCCATTCAATACAAATATTGCAAGACACATTTTGTCAAAGCTGAACTGATGATGACTTTTGACCAGTGGTGTGCAGTCAGGGTAGGCACTGCCTACCCAAGGCAGAAAGGAATAAACAAAATCATTCCATCATTAAGTTTTTATCACTTTTTCAATTTCTTTTATAGTTATTACTTTTCATATGGAGTTTTTCAAATTACAATTTCCACAAGCCTGTAGTAATAAAAATGACATAACCCTGCCTCCTCCTGGCCAGGCAGAGAAGCTGCACAAGTAACTCAGCCTTGAGCTGTAACAGTCAAGACCACACCCTCTATTACAGGCACAGTGCTGCTCTACCTCTCAAATCATCGCAACAATGGGTGTTTGTGCATGCACAGCTAGTTTTCAGATAAAAAAAATTATTTACGTAAAAAGGCAGATCCCTATGCTGCCTTACGTTATTGTATTATATATGCCAATGGTCTCTGTATGTAAAAAAAGTATTAGTTAATTGATACTTCGCTATCAAGCTTGCTGCCAGGCTTACTGGCAGGATGACACCACTAGAGAAGTCATTTTTATGTCTATCTTTTGAGGAAAAACATCAACTTTTTGCGTCTCAGACACAAACAAGGAATGTGCTGTGTTGTCATGAGATATAAAGTTAATCAGGAGAGTCTGGGGACTGCTATTGAATCATTGTTTTAAGTTTTATAATGGTGTCTCACGATCTTGATTTTGTAAGAATAAGTAAGCACTTATCTGCCAACACATATAATAAACAGAGAAATAAAGGAAAACAAGGAATATTAATGAAAATATGTTTTATGGGGGGGTGATTGTGAAGTGATTGTTCAAGGTTGAGTGAAATATATTCTCTCTTCTCAAAATGGTGCCAAAAGATTATAAGAAAGGACTGAGGTATTTGTTGAATTAAGAGACAAACAGCATCTGGTTAAAAAAAAAAAGCACACCTCCTCTATAGGGTTCCTTATCATTGAACTTCTTGGGTGAGGGGTCCACTACCGGTGACCAGGAGTTACAATCGACCAAACTGAACACACTGTCCTGCATCTCACCATCTGCTGGATCTCAACCATTCAACTGCCTACTTGGATGTGGCTATAATCAAGGAGTCAAGATCAGATTGAAATAAACCAACGCTCTTTCTCTGCCATAGCTCCCCCACACTCCCGGCCAGTACAGCGTTTTGATAGTGGTGAAGAAAAAAAAAAAAGTACAAGCCTCAGACATCAAGTAGGAAGACCCGATGTCTGGGCATGTCAATAATCAGACTGGTGAACTGCGTTTTTTTTTCAAGTTGAAAGCTAATACTGCTGTATCTTTTTGCTTCAAAGATCATCATCAATCAAATTTTGACAGAATGTTCCTTTTACTGTGTGTCTCATTGAATAGTGGTGACTGATGACACATCCAACACACAAACATACTAACCTGTGTGCACAGGAGGCATCCATGGTGAAGAAGAGAGGGTCCATGAAAAGCTCAAAGACTTCCTTCCTCCAGGCCCTTTTGGTATAGGCATACCCACTGAGACTGCTCAGCAGCTGAGCACCCGCTTCAAAGCTGGGCATGTTATAGGCACTACAGGAGAAAAAAAATCCAAATTACCTGAATCTTTTTCCAGAGAAACTGAAGCTATCGTCTCTAAGAAAAGCCTGTAGCATGAGTTACCTGTGGTTCTTCAGGTAGGGGAAAACATAATACAAGAGGCGTGAGATGAGAGGAACAGCTTTCTCCTTTTCATCACTGCGGTAAACCATGTCCAGAAGGGGTGCCAGGATCTAAGGATGGGGCAACACTATTAAATTCTACCAAAATTACACTAAAAGGAGATAATCCACTATTTTTTTTGCTTAAAAAATAACACATAAAGTCCTACCTCAGCAAGCAGTACAAGAGCCTGCACGCTGTAAACTGAGGGAGCAGAGGAGGACACCATGGTGCTAGCTTGAGCCACTGACTCTGATAAGGACAGAAAGAAAATCAAAATAACGTGTCAATAGTGTCATTAGACTTTAATCAATTCTAGTATTCAATCTAGTATTGATTTACAGTTAATTAAGAGCAACACATGCAGATACAGTAAGCAAAAAACAGGACAGAAAACCTTATAAGTCATAACCAAGTATAAAATATGGACATGATCATTCACAATGGAAGTCACCAGTTCTCCTTGACTATTAAAAAAGATGTATCCATCTTTATGACACAGCCTTGAGGGTTAGTATTAAACAGTAAGCTCTGTTTGGTTTATTATGTCAGACATGTCCACTCTTGCTTATTCTATCATACAATAAATCAATTTGCAGCTTGTACCGTCTGAATTTTCTGATATGCTCCATATTTTTGGCATTTTTCATCCACTTTATTTCTGTTGTTGAATATGACACTTTTTTAGAAAGATAGCACCACTCCATTAGATACAATTGGAGATGAGATGGCCCAAATAAAACCTTGCTTTTAGAGAGAAATCGGGTTATTTTTCCTCTTTATTTCCAACTTAAGCTCAGAATGTTCCCATGTCACAGAAAATGACAGGGTGTTAAAATGTACACTTGTGAAAATTTTATATTTTTTTGTTCCACGCTTACTGTTGTTGTTCTTTTTTGTCATCCATCATTGACAAGTCTATGGAACAGAAATAAATTTTGAATATTTTGCACGTTTTAAATATGGTATGTTCAACTCTGCACATTGTTCAAATTAATTACCAATCCATAGAAGATTAACCTTATCAAAATCAGTTTCCATGGCAACTGGAGTGATTTTATACATAAGTTTGAATGAATTTTGTGTTGATCACCGGGGGGAAATTCTCTTCAACAATAAATCAGAAGTGACAACGGGACTGATAATTATATTTGTTACAAAATATTTACCACTGTGATCTCCATCCATGTCTGCTTCATCCGGTTCATCTGATTCTGGGCACACCTGTGGCTGCACTTTGACCTCAAGACTGCGACTGAGCCAACTGGTCTGCTCCAGAGATGAGCCTGCAATCCCACCAACTGCTTCAAGGATCCGCTGGGTCACTTCCTGCCAAACGGTTTAATCACTGACATGACTAGAGTGTCTTGTCTGCACTTGCTAATGAGCTTAATCAACAGACCACTGATTTGGATCTGTGGACAAGGATACATCTTCACATATTACCTGAAGATCTCTTGTGTCCTTCTTACTGTCCAGGTTGGGAAGCCTATTGACGAAGTCGTTCAGGATTCTGCAAGAAGGCAAATGCTACTAAACATCAAATTTACCCACAGGTATTTACACATAAGAAAATATGTTTATAGCCAGGTTAAAAAACATAGATAACAGTAGAATAATAAAATCCTAGACATAAATTACAGATTTTGTTGCAGTACAATAACTGCAGTGGAGTAAGAAACACATCGCATTACTGCTAATCAGATGGCAGATGAGAACTGACCCCAGCAGTAAGAAGTGCCCAGGTGCAGCCAGGTTGAGCTGAACAGACTCCCGTAAAAGATTGAGGAGAGGAGCAATGTTTTCCTGCAGAGCCTGAGCTGAAATGCTGGACATAGATATGCAGCTGAATGAGAGAGGGAATGTTTGTAGAACAATATTGAAAAAGAGACAGGTATTTGCCCTTACCTCTGCATATAAGCATAGCTGAACTGTAACATGGGGATATCGACCAGGGTCGACTTCTGATGGAGAGAGGATAATTAAATGAAAAAAATTATTTCAGTACAAGTTACGAGTATCTAATGTGTATCCGTTTATGTACCTGTTCTCCTTTGATCTGATGTGGTTTCTTCACAACCTCTTTGACCAACTGTAGGATAGTATCTGTGTGCAAGGTGTTGAGTGATGTCACCAACTCCACAATGGTTAAACGAGACTCACTGGCCACAGGTAAAACCTAAGGAAAAGCAGATTGTAAAGATGTTAACATGTGCTCAAAAATCCAATGAGCGTATTTAATGTTAGGTTTTGTCTGCCAAAGATATATTAGTTCTTACTTTGTTTTTATGTCGTCTTTTGCTCCTTCTATTGCTCCACACCACTCCCACTGAAGCCATCAGCTGAACCCCATATGGTCCGGTTAGAGGGAGGAGAAACTCCAGTACTCGCTGACGTAAGATCTGATAAACCACAGATTCTTTATGACTTTCTCAGTAATAAAATGCACACATGGTTTAACAGAGAAAATGTAAACACACTGTCAATCAATATCAATAAAGTATCTTTCTATCCATCTCTACAATAGGAAAAAGTAACACATGCAGCATATTGGATACCTCCACATGCACGCACCTTTGGGCATTTAAAAAAGACAGAAGTATAAGTATGTCTGCTGCTCTGTGCAGAATCAGATCCACGCTTCTGAAAATCCTCCTTCATGATAACACCCCACAACAATGCCATGCTACTGAGCATTTGTGGCAGTGCTTCGATCACAGCATTGCGTGCATTGCGGACATCCACGGGATCACAGGCAACAAGGGACTGGTGGAGGAAGGAAGCAAAGAACGAGTATTAAATCATCAACAATATCTCATGTATATATGTTAAAGAGTGTGCTTAATGTCTTACTCTTTTGTTGTCCAGGAGACAATAGTGTGTGATTGTGGTCAGGCCCTCCAGCAGAGTCAGAGGGTAGTCAGGAGCAATGTTTTCCCTTCTGCCACTCAAGCTGATTAAGTTTCAGAAAAAGGAGAAAAATATTTTAAGTGCAACAGCTTCTTCATTGTAACAGCTGGAGTCACCTGAATCAAGACCAACAAGAACACTTTCACTGATGCTCATACTGATATCAAATAAGGATAGACCGATACGTCGGCCAGCCGATGTACCGGGCCGATATTTTCATTTTATCGGTATCGGCAGATACAAGTAGATATCGACCCGATAACAAGTAATTCTATAGCAAGTATCACTAATACTGACGCCGAAACATTTTCCTTTATATTTCACAATCATTTAATTATTTTGGCTTTAATCATTGATCATGAATATGATAACAATGAAACAGAACAAAGATATTTGTTGGAATTTGGTCTATCTGCGAACAGGACATTTATGGACTGATTGAAGTTAAATCTGAACTGTTCTTTAATTACTTCGGAGCCATATGGTTTCTCAAACTTGAAATTTCACAAGTACCATTTAATTTTTTTAATTAAGAATATGGATTCCATTAATTCTGATATTTGTTGAATAATACAGAAAAATAAATAAAGTATATTATGTAATCATGTCCAATTTTTTATGTAAAGTGAGGGAACAAAAGCAGTATCGGCCCCAGAAAACAAAGCCACATAAAAGTATATTTGACTGTATAAAATGGGAACTGTGACTATGTTCATTCAACAAGTGTTTTTGTATTCAGCCTACCTCTGATGTGTCTTCCCTCCATCATGATCATACAGCTTTACTAATTCATCCAGGTTCCTGCAGATCTGACCGATGAGTGGAGCCACAATAATCCCTAAAGAGCGTCCCAAAAATGGCAGAGAGGAACACAGCAGAGCGACCCAGTGGGGGTGCATGGCGTACCCGTACTGAGGCTGCAGAGCCCTGGCTGCAGCAGAAACAAACATCCCTTGAGCTGTGATGGGGTGACTTTGGACGTACTGGGCTGCTTTTATGGACTGCTGGAAAAGGATAGCAGTTTGCCACTCGCGAGCAAGAGGAGTACTGGCAGTTGGGGATTCATGGAGCTCCCCAGGCTGGCCAGATGCTCCGCCTGCTGCTGAGACAACACCACCTGGCCACACGTGGTATTCCAGCACGATGAGAGCCTGGAGCAGCTTGAGTAATTCTATTTGCAAGGGGTATTGCTCCTGTCCCCCTCCTGCACCCAGATTTACCAGACTCTCCTCGGACAGGCCTCCATCCTCATCCAGCAGCTCCACACCTTTGGATGCTCCCTTGTCTGCTCCCTTCTGGCAGACATACATAGATGCAGACAGTGATAGCAGAGCGTATTGCTGCACTTTGCAGCCTGAAAGGAGTCTGCGGATGGATTCTAGATTGGCTTTGTTGCCTTCTTGTCCTCGTGCTGTGCAGCCGAGCTGGTTCACCATCCGAGTCAGCACTGCCACACTCTTCACCTGAACCTCCCTGTTTCCCTGTAGGTCTAGAGGAGTCAGGTTCAGATAGGAGGGATAATGAGAGCGCAGGAATCGTAAGCACAGGGACACCAGCAGTTCAATGAGCAGTGATGGGGGTACAGAGGGGGTGGATGAGGGAGAGAGCAGGCAACCGTAGAAGCATTTACCATCCTGAGCCTGTTGATGGCGCTGCAGAAGGTTAGAAACCATGTTTAAATGTGCAGCAGAGCTTGTGTCCAGTGAAGTAGAGGTTAGGGCATCCACCAGAGGGCACTCAGCACTACTCCTCAGCAGGCTGTCAAGCAGTGTCAAGCCTTGGAGGAGATGGCGCCAGCCGGCTGCCACAGGGTACAGCAGCACATGGCGGAACAGAGAATCTATGGCTTCTCTCTTTTCACGTTCCTGCTTTAATAGACGAGACCTAGCTATAGCTTCCAGCTCCAAATCCTCCTCATCTTCGCTCGACAGTGAATCCGATGCCTGTGTATGCTCAGACTCTACCCTCCGCAGGCCATTGACCATACCCCCTTCTTCCGTGCTGCTGTGTGGAACAGATCCAGAACTGGAGTTCTCTGTAGATACTTGGGCACCGCTGGTGTCAGCTGACTCAGTGTGTTCACTCTCAGCTTCCTCCTCCTCCTCCCTATCCTCCGCTTCTTCAGTCTCTTCACTCTCACTCCTTGACACCACTAACATGTCCTGTGGATTTGCCAGTTCTGGGCCACTGTCCAGCTCTGCCCACAGGGCTTCTCGGTCCACAATGTTTAGGAGATTTAAGGTAGTGATGCCAGCTGTTGTGGTGTTTCCAGATGATTTAGGGGAACTTCGACTCTTGCTGTTTAGACCCTTCAGGTTACCTAAAAACAATGATTGTGTTAGCTTAACAAAACAAAAAAAAGTCAAATGTTTAATTCTGAACTGAATTAAATTGCAATAATTGTATCAAAACACACCAAAACACTTTTCAGATCAACACACTCACCAGCAGTTAGATTTTGTCTTATGCTCTGAATGGAGCAGCGCTGGGTGGATGGGTGAAGCAGCAACAAAAGGATCGGCTCCAGGATTCGAATCACATCATTAAGGGACAGAGCTCGAACCAGCCAGCATTGAGCCGCTGCACTTATTGAGCCATCAGTGCAGCTCAAACTGTCCACCACAACACACAGAGACCTGAGACAAACATTCAAAAAACTAGTTGAATTTTCAGCACAATGGGTTTATTCTTTCATGTCTGTGAGGACTAGTCATGTTTTTTTTCCCTAGAAGAGGAAACAACTGTTGAAGTAGAATATATCGGACTGTAACATGCATTTAATAATTCTGATAAGTTCTTTTTGAGATCTTTGTTATTCAAGTTTTGTCATTCAACTTCTTTTTTTTACAGAAGGGCTGACTAGTTTTTAAAAAAAATCTAGCTGTCCATTCCTTTTATTGAACCTCTCAGATCATCACTGATGACCAAAATGTAGGCAAAAGCTTCATGTGTAAAACCAGACAGTACTGTTTTGCTATAAAGTTTAATCTCTTCAGCCATCTGACTGTTCAAAGGTGTGTGCTGTGTGATTAATAACTACTGCATGTTGGGCTCCTCTCTAATAGACTTTGTACTGTGTATGAACTGCTCCTTCTTGCAAAAATAGAAGACAACCCAGCAGTGTTGACTTTATCTTGTCCGCCAGATACAAGAAATTTCCACAACTCAGCTCATCTTTCATAACAATTCATGCGGGTAACATGATGGTGCATGAGAAGTGATTTACTAAGAACTACTTCAAAATTTAGCCAAAAAAAATATCAGAGAACCAATTAATCACACTTATTATTTTTCATTTTTATGATAAGAACTGAAATGGATTGAATATAATTTAAATCAAGATCAATCATAAAGACACTAAACACTATTTGTCTCTCTTGCATGACACAACTATGTACTCACCGGTCAAAAGAGCGACTGAGGGACATGGTCCTATTGTTCTGGATCTCCCGGGTCAGGTGCCATAGCACTGTGAAGCGGTGCAGTGCTTCCAGTCTAACTGCCTGAAGACAATCACACGAAGCTTTGACTTACTTGCTCTTTTTGTCACATTGCCAACTCTATTACATCAGTTTCTTTCTTGTAGTTTGACTGACACATTCAGATATGTGAAAAAATCTTATGGGTGCAAATAAGTTGTCATCCAGCAAGTTTGCAGGCACACATACTTTGTCTTTGTGCAACAGTGCTTGGCAGATGATGTCTTCACAGATGGATGCTGAGGGAGCCAGGCAGTGAAGCCTGTAAAACAGATCCACACAAGAGATGTGCTGCTCTCTCCGCTCTGTGTCCAGCTGACTCCACAGTACCTGGGACACTCTCTGGGTTACAGGAGAACCAAACATATTGAATACTACATTTCTGTTAGTGTTTTACTCAAACCAACAGTTTTCTTTACTAAATCAGACCTGATAGAAGTCGGTGCTTTCCTCTACAGCATGAAGCAGAGCTGGAGAGATGGGTGGCACAGTGACCATCTGCAGGCGTCCACTCAGAGGGTTGGAGTCAGAGCTCTGGTAACGTCTGTGCTTGTCCTGAATGACCAGTGCTAAGGACTGGGAGTGGTTGATGAGTTCCAACAAAGAAGCCACTGCAGTGTGTTGGATGTTGTAGTCCCTAGACATGCAGCACAGAGTCATCAAGGACCTCAGCCACACTGGTAGACTGTCAACATCGCCACCTAAGGCAAACAAAAGGGTTCAGTTGATTATTTCTAGGTTAAAACATGAAGCAGACAGCATTATTAACTCGTAAATCTAGCTGCTGACCTGTATGACAAAACATGTCTGTATAGAGAGTAAGAGTCTCCTCTTCACTTAAGTAGACAGGGAAGGTGGTACACTCCAGCAGAAGGTGGCAGGTGGCGATAAAGGCCTGTCGACATGCCTCAGAGATCTCGGCTCTACTGCGGGGCATATAACCTGTTGACCAGTCCAGACACCCTGAATGTCCACGCCCCTTTTTCTTCTCAGTGGGGGAGGCTGGGAGCTGGGCCTCAGGGGAAGCTCTGGCTTTCAGTTTATTTGGAGAAAACAGTTCAGTCAGTTTGTTTTTGATTTCTCTGCCACCTAACAAAGGCTTCTGATCCACAGATGTAGCACTTTGCTTATGCTGAAGTTCTTCATCAGGTCCCTTAACATCCTCCACTTGCACCAATAAGTATCTGAAATGCAACAGGAGTTAAAATTATTTAGAAACTCTCATGAAGAAATGTTACAAAACAGCTTTAACTGGTTCAGAAGTTTACCTCGTGGTTATGAAGGCCAGGATGTCCTGCAGACACTGTGTCATGGTGTCTATGCTGCCTCCTTGTCTCCATACTCCTTCACTATTTTTACCAATTCCATAACTCTCGGTTCCCTTGCTTGTCCCTAGTGGCAGATGCTGCTCTGATGGTGAGGCGCTGATGCCCAGTCCACTGTCTTCAGACCTCAGAGTTGGGTAAACACCATTTGCAGGCTCTGCCTCACCTCCTACAGCTCGGCTCTCCTCTTCATCTTCCTGATGTCCATTAATTACTCCATCTTTCTCTCCTTCAATCTGTATATCCTATTAAAAAAAAGAAATTATATGATGAGATACATTCTGATTTAAAAGGAACCAAAAAAGTACTAACAGGAAATATCTCACCTGTGTCTTTGAGCTTTCTTTCTCTGATGACTGAAATGCCATTTCTTCTGTGTTTACAACCGCATCAGCATCCATGTAAGCTACAGGCATTTGGATCTTACTTAGAACCTTGAAACACGCACGCAGCCCCTGTGTGACATCTTCAAGGCAAACAGAGTCCATGTTACGGTGCAGGGTCTGCAGCATTGTGCCAAGCATTTCAGGGAGCAGATGTGACTGGATATCAGCATGGAGCTCCTGTGAGAAAACACAAACATGATTAGGATAATAATTGAGAATGGGAATTTTTCATGTGTATGTATATGGCAGATAAAGGTTTTTGTTATTATTTGGAACTCAATAAACTACTGATATGCAAGTGTGTTGGTTGATTACCAGAGGAAGAACATCAAGCAGGAAAATGATGAGGTTGGACATCTCTGTGACGGAAGAAGGAGGAGGACCTCGGTCCTGTTCAGGAGGTGTCGATGGATCATGTTTGTCACTACAGTAAAAACAGAGAAATGCTTATCACTTGACAATTGAAAAAACAGAGGAGCAAGCAAGGGAGGTTTAATCCCATGCTGCATCATATCTTTAGCATTCTTCAATGTAACACCTGCTTCCAAAATAATAAAAAAGTACAAAGTCATAATTGCAAATGCTGGGAAATTTTTCATTTCATGTTTTTCAAATGATTTTTTTTTTTAACTTCTGCTTTATCACCTCCTGAAAGCATAAACTTTTAACATGTATAAATTTTTATAGTAACTAAGGATTTTGAGTTTTTGGCATACCTGAGTGATGTGCAGAAATGTTGAGTCAAGACCTCCCACAGGTATTCGCTGTTCATGGAGCTGACAAGCATGTTCATCGTCTTTATGATCTCTGATGCATTTTTGTTCTCTTTTATCTTACTGTAAAAGGGAAAAAAAGTCAAATCCAAGTCAAATCACCCTTACTCGAATAACACATTTAAAACAGCAGCAGATGTTCCAAAGTTTCCCATTCAGGGCACAAAAAATAACTAAGAGTTACAAAACTAAAAGGAATTATATTAGAAACAAAATATGAAAATCACAACATTAGAGAATACAGTAAATAACGATAACAAATAAAAATAATCAATAAAATAGTCAAAACTAATAAGAAAGACAATAACTAAAGCTAAACCTAAATAAAATAATAAAAAGATTAAATAAATTGAATAAAATAAAAGTAAAATTAAAAAGTAGTCATAAAAAGTAATGAAATACTGAATAAAATAAAATAAAATAAAAATGTCTGCAATGGACTGGTGACCTGTCCGGGGTGTGTCCTGCCTATCGCCAGCTAATTGCTGGGACAATAACAACAACAACAACAACAACAACAACAACAAAAATAATAATAAAAATAAATCTTATTTAAAAGTTTTTTTTAAAACAACCCAGGACACTGTACAAATTAACATTTAAAACCACTAAAAACAGTAATAACAAATAAAAATAGGACAACATTGAGATGGTGAGTGTGAAATTAATGGCATAGGACTGTCTGAACAACTGGATAGGCCTCAGCCCCTCCCCCACAACCCTCAATTAGATTAAGCAGTATAGAAAATGAATGAATGAATGAATGAATGAATGAAT
>JAPMNP010726264.1:0-10282 GCA_029874935.1 Atherina boyeri
TTAATTCAAATATAATTTTTCAAGGGCATGCTGTACTTTCACTCTGCACCCCTCTAAACGCCCCGTGGAGGTATAATTTTCTAAAAAAGTATAGCTTTTTATTAAAATTGCTCCATATTCAACCATTAATGTTACAAATGTTCTTTTTCTTCATTCCCTTGGAAATATCAGATCTTCGACATTTGTAGACTGTAACCATGTGTGAATTCTAGTTTGTTGAACACGTTAGTTCAGATGTACATGTCTAAACACTGATCAGTTATTCAGATTGGATGAAATAAGAACAACAACAAAAAATGGCACGAAATAAGTGGATTTTGAGCAAATACCGTACCTGAATACGGATATGAGTCCCATGTGAAAATGCCCTCAATCTGCACCAGTTTTTACTGTCCTCCAGTTTGTTATTGAAGCATCTTTGGTGTCTTACTGGACAGGATCCTGAAAGAAACAGAATTGGACAGTGGCTGAATGAAACATCCAACAGTAAAATATTACAGCTTTCTTATGATTTGAGCTCGGAGGCTCGGGAAGGACCATACATAATCTTTGTGTCAGCAGGGGGAAATAATTTACGTCACAACTTCAAGGTAGAAAAGTATGGTAAGTTAAGGCTTTTTTTTGTATGAAAATTTAGTCTATTTGTTGCAAGGTATAACTGATAATTGTCCTTTCATTGTCTCCAGTTTTACCCAAATTTGATGTAACAGTAAATGCTAAAGAAGAATTAAGTATTGAGCAGGACGAAATTGATGCAGAAGTATGTGCAAAGTAAGTAAAAACTATTTTGTATGTCTTGGCAGGCAATCTGAAATAGATTTTCTTTGGTGACTGTATAACTCCTTGATCTTTCCCCCCCTTGTTGTTCTGATATTTAATTAGGTATACATATGGACAACCTGTGCCAAGTACAGTTACAGTTAAGGTGTGCATGCCTCTTCAACGCCATTATTATGCTGCCTCTGGTAGCTCTCAAGACACAGAAGAGCTCAGTAAAACCGGCCCATGTGACACAAAGACAAAAAAGGTATTGTTGTTATGGTTATATGCTGTCAAGAGATTTTAAAAAAAAAGAGAGATTAATTAATTATGATCTGTAATTAGTTAATCTCTTTTTTAATCTCACCTAAAAATTGCTGAGAAAAGCCCTCAACTTCTGATATTTTTATTTAAATTCATTACATAATTGTGGCAGATCAAAAGATGGATATTTAACAAAAAAAGTGACTTTATAAAGTCATTTATTGTTTTTAACAGACTTGAACAGATGCACTTCTAGCCATTTATTCTGCAGTATGACTAGCCCAAAGTGCAACCTTAGGTTTTTACCATAAATTGGGAATATTGCTGTTCTTTTTTCAATCTCCAAATAATTAGAAAATAAAAAATAAAATAAAGCATCAGGTAAATATAAAGTGCTGTGAGTAAACACATAAAAAACAGTAAGAACACTGTTCTGAGTAATACAAGTATTGAACACTAAACTTGTTGCTTTTCCTCTGCATCAGAAAATGTAAAATAAATCAAACAAACCAAGAAAAAATTGCTTTTGTCCTCGCTGCTAATGTTAGCTGTGGCTGCATTTGCGAGTGTGTGCTTTGCATAGACTGTATGTGCTTTGCATTGATGTGGAAGAATAAACTTGAGAGCTGTTTCGCTGGTAAGCAAAACTACCCTACCGCTGCGAAAAGCAGGTGACCAGATCAAGGGAGGACTAGGAAGTCATCAGCCTCCTAGAGGCCAAGACCACCAGACAGGAGGTGAATAGTGTGCTCCGCCGCGCCACGCCGCTGCTTCAGAGAAAGGACTTCCCCCAGTTCCAAACTCCCAGAGAAGCAGCGTTGCCTTACCTCAAAAGGACAGAAAAAACGCCTGGCTAAAGATCCCGTCAAGTCTGTGGAATACACTGCTGAAGTCCATAAACCCCTGGAGAGTGGTGCCATAGTAAAGCTCCCCACAGAGGTGACCCCCAGTGAATAAAACTGGTACTTGCCACATCACCTTGTAAGCCACAATGGGAAGAACAGATTAGTTTTTAACTGTTCTTTTCAGTACAGAAGGCTCGACCGGAATGAGTGGCTTCTTCCTGGTCCCATCTTGAGTCCCTCCCTCCTGGGTGTCCTTGTGCACTTCAGGAAACACCACGTTGCCATCAGTGGAGACATTTGTGGCACGTTCCACCAGGTGCTGCTCCTGCCCGAGGACAAGCTGCTGCTGCGCTTCCTGTGGCATGACCTGTATAGCAACAGTGCTCCTGATGTGTTTGAATGGCAGGTCCTTCCGTTTGGAACGACTTGCAGCCCTTGCTGTGCGTCATTTGCCCTTCATAGGTACGTCACCCTGCACAGCACACCTGATGAAGACATCCGGTTCTCAGGGGAAAGGATATTTTATGTGGATAACTGTCTTCAAAGCTTCCCATTCTGTCAGGGAGCAACCCACATGGTCAACTAGCTCAGTGTTGTGTTAGCAATCGTAGGATTTGATATTCGACAATGGGCCAGCAACATGCCCGAAGTTGTGAGTCACCTACCATCCGAAGACAGATCCCACAAACTTGACCTATGGCTCTCTCAAGACAAACCGGAGGCACAGGAGTCTACTTTAGGATTGAGCTGGAACTGTGATACTGATCACCTTGGCTTCAAGCACAGGTCTGTCACCTACAACGTTCTTACCATGAGGACCATCTATCGTTTATTGGCGACGCAATATGATCCACTGCGTGCCATGTTGCCTTTTACCACTAGAGCTAAGGTGATAGTAAAGCAGTTGTGGAACAAGACCAGAGGTTGGGATGACCCCGCCCTGCCTGATCATCTCCTGCTGTCATGGAAAGAAATGGGAAGCTGACCTTCATCACCTGCCACAAATCACCATCCCAAGGTGCTACACTCCTACATCCATGGACGACCCCCAGGTGACCCATGACATACACATATTTTTGGATGCGTCTGAGAGAGCATATGGGTCTGTAGCCTCCCTCCACTCTGTGGATCCTGGCGGACATGTTAATGTCACATTCATACTAGCAAGATCCCGTGTAGCACCACGTAAACAGCAGTCAATCCGAAGACTGGAGCTCTGCGTTGCTCTCACAGGAGCACAGTTGGCAAAGCTACTAGTCAACAAGCTCACCCTGCCCATACAAAAGTTGATATGTTGGTCGGACTCTACTATGGTCCTCCACTGGTAACACTCTGAGTCTTGCCACTTCAAGGTGTTTGTTGGCAAGCGGCTGGCCGAGATTCTCACCAAGGTGAGTTCGGTATGACGGTATGTAGAGTTGCACCAAAATCCGGCAGATGACCTCACTCAAGGCAAGAAGTTGAAGGACCTAATTGGACCTAACCGCTGGTTCCAGGGACCTCCTGTTCTGCTACAGCCCCCCAGTGAATAGCCTTTGAACCCATCTGAATCTGCACCATGATGACAGTGAACTAAGGAAGAGTGCCTTCTGCGGCCTCACTATTTCCCCCTCCAACAGATGGGAAAGAGTATTGCAGCTGGCAGGAACAAGTCGAAGGCCACACACTTCCTTCCCCCAGGTCATCTACCCTGCATCTGAGCTCCTAAGCAAGACGAGATGGTGACATGTTCAGGTACTGGCTGAACAATTTTGGTCAGCCTTTACAAAGTACTACCTGCTTGGCCAACAGACCTGAGGGAAGTGGCAGAGTTTGTCACCAAACATCCAAATAGGGACTGTTGTGATTAACCCCAGCTACCCCGCTCTGCCTGGCAGATTGGGAAGGTGTGCAAAGTCTTCCCAGGGACTGATGGTTGAGTGAGGAGCGCCAGAGTGCAAATCCAAGACCGTGTCTACACAAGACCCATCGCCCGCCTACTTGTGCTGGCAGAGGTTGCGGACGAGATGACAACTCCTGGACCAACCTACTGCCTGATGTTGGCCTTTCCAGGGGACAAATTTGGGGACGGCTGTGTTCGAAAGGCCAATAGACTACACACATAACTCCAGACAAGTTAAACATTCCTAAGTGGACAGATGTACTCCCTTGTAAGTCCTGCCTCCTTCATCTGTATGCTGTACTGTGCTTTGCTGTGCTGCTACCATTATTGACAAATCAACCAGAAGCAAAATAAAGAAGTCAAGTTCAACCTTTAACCTGTGTTCTTACCGACACACCAGGAAGACACCTTTTAAATTTCCTCACCTATACAGTCCTTCAACCCCCAAACACCCATCAACTCAGTAAAGAGAGCTGGACTGTTGCTCAGTGGTCCAAAGTCCTCCACTCTGGGTCTAAGGTCCCAGAGTCTTGAGGAAGAGTGGAGAGACACAGAATCAATGTTGCTTAAAGTCTAGACAGAGTAACTTTTTCACCATCGGTGATGATCTCTGCTGCCATGTCATCAGCTGGGCGTTGGTCCATTGTGTTTTCTGAAGTTCACAGTCAATGCAGTGGTCTACCAGGAAGTTTCAGAGCACTTCATGCTTACTTCTGCTGACAAGCTTTATGGAGATGCGGATTTCAATTTCCAGCAGGACTTAGCACCTGTCCACACTGCCAAAGGTACCAAAAGCTGGTTCAGTGACCATGGTGTTACTGTGTATGATTGGCCAGCAAACTGGCCTGACATGAAACCACATAGAAAATCTGTAGGGATTGACAAGAGTAAGATGAAACCCAACAAGATGATGCAGATGATCTGAAAGCAGCTATCAAAGCAACTTGGGCTTCCATTACACTTGAGCAGCCCCACAGGCTGATTGCCTCAATGCCACGCCGCAGTGATGCAGTAATTCAAGCAAAAGGAGGCTAAATCGAATATTGAGAGCATAGAAATAAACGTTATTTCTAGTATGTTAATTTTCCTGACATTTCTGTTCAATAAACCTTTTTAATTGATCTTATGTATTGTAATGTTCAAATTTTCAGAGATGCTAAAATTTGGGTTTTCATTATCTGTAAGCCACACGACCCTGAATTTGATAAGTGGACAACGTCAGCACTGTGACATTTTCCATCTTATTCAGAGTATAACTAAATATAGGTGGTGAATCGGGAGAGAAAGGAAGTATTAACCACTGACCTTGCAAATATTAGGATAAGTGTTGCAGGATCGATGTAGGACTAGATCTCCCTGTTCTGTTTACACTATGGCCTCATATACTCAGGTGTCCTGGCAGGTTGTTGCTGATGGAGGCATTCATGTGGCTGCATGGATTAGACAATACATATGATCGATCTTGTACAACTAATATTTCGAGCTCCAGAAAATCTCTGAGTACCACACATACAGTACTATAATCCTCCTTTATGAAATAAGTGATGTACACCTGGCCCATGTACACGTACAGACCTGTACCTGGTTAGAACATAGCTTTGACAGGTCAGAAAAACAGTTAACCATCTAATTTAGGAAGCAGAGTAAACTCCCTAGTGAGCTGTAAAAGCACTTCTTAAGAGTACTGCTGACAAGGACTTGTGTATTTCCTTAATTCCTGCATTTAAGTCCACTGTTTGACAATAATGTCTCACCACTGGTGTAAAACCAAAATGAAAAATCTCAAAAATTTGTAATTTATGGGAAAAAACCTCAATACAAAATCTCTACAAGATATAGACACAGTATAATCTAAAGGTTCTGCAAAATGCATTCTGTAAAATATAAAAAAAATTGTATTAATAATCCTCGATTTTATTTCTAAAAATGTCAATTTCAATTATATTTTTGATCTTGAGAACAGAAGACTTTCAAATGGGAAAACTTCCAGAGTTTAAAATTAACTTTTTAGCGTGGTGGTCGATGTTCTCATCCGTTTCAATGATTCATGGTACGCTGAAGCCACAGATGTGGTGCCAGACTCAGAGAATGGCTGGATGAACAAGGGAACGCTTAAAATCAATTGTTTAACTCAAGGCAAGGTGAAAAATAAGGATAATTCCCCAAATGGTGGTGTGTTCCTTTAAGGATTACATGATTTCTAACTGTATTTCCTATTGTTGTACTCATTATAGGCAAACAGTGCAGGCTGTGCCACTTTTGAATTCAGGATGTCAACTTTCAAGAGGATTGACCAAAAGCCATGGCAAGATAAGCTGAAAGTCAGTGCTACAGTGGAGGAGGACGGGACAGGCAAGTTTAGTAGTTTACTATTTCATTCATAAAAAGATTAGTTAGTAAAAAAAAAGATGTTACTGAGTTAAAATGATGATTCTTCTTCTTTTCAGGTATTTTACGCCAACAAGTGAAGAACATAAGGATCACATATAAAATTGGAGAGTTTTCTTTTGTTGAAACCCCTAAGCTTTACGAGCAAGGATTAAACGTTGAGGGAAAAGTAAGTTCAATCATCTGCCTTTTTTCTCATCTTATTTTCCTAAATCAGTTGTGTTGCACAAAGGAAACATCTAAAACCTGCAGGAGTGACGGCAGTCCCCAAGGACCAGAGGTGGTGATCCCTACTCCAGATGCTGCAGTTGTACATAATTATACTGACTCTTCAGCCAATGGGAGCAGACAAAGTCTGACAGCCTCAGACTGAGGATCAGACACAGCTTGGGTTGCAATTTGACCCTTAGTTCTTTACTTAATGTTACAAAGTTAGTTTTTTCCCTGACCAATCAGTCAGCAGGAACAAGGGTTAGTTCCTAAATTCACCTTAGAAAACCCAATCAAACAAAAGGAAATTCACCCAAAGGTAGTATTGTATGCCATATTGTATAAAGATGCCATGCTTGTTCCTAAAAAAATATATTTTCTTAATAACCTGGATCTTTGTGAGTCAATTCCAAATAAAACAGTCAGACGTACGGAGCATTTTCCAGCTTGTCCGGGGGACCTTGACGCATTCCCGGGCCAGCTGAGAAATATCCCTCCAGCATGCTCTGAAGCTGTCTCAGTAATATGTCCTTCTACTTCCAACAGGTTAAGGCTGTTTACCACAACGATACGCCTATTCCTGACATGCCGCTGTACTTGTTTGAGGGGGAGAGGTGGTCTGCACGCAGGCTGCAGAATCTCACTACTGACAGCAACGGAATGGCCACATTTTCTTTAAGCACAAATGAATTTAGTGGGAACATCGTACTTCGTGTAAGTATAAAGTAACTGAACTACAGAGTATGACTGAACATGTTAAGGTCATATCACTGTGCTAACACGAACCTGATATAACATCCTAAGATCTGCTTTGCCTAAATATGCTGGAAATGTATCAATATAAGGTTCCGAAGCCGAGCTTCATCTAATGTTTTTTATTTCCATAAACCAGGTGGACAGCACACCAACGTTGAAATACCGTAGACACAGAACTGCTTTTTATGAGACGAGCAGTCACACGTTGTCAGAGTCTGTTCCTCCTTCTCCTGATACTAAAACAGTCAGTTCTCTGGAGGTGAAGAAGAAGGATGAACCACTTCCCTGTGACAAAGAACAGGACATCTACATCCGATACACTCTAGTGAAAGAAGAAAAGGGCACTGTGGATGTGACGTACCTGGTGAGGAAGGTTTTCTGTTTCTCTGAGTAAATCCAGCATCCAGTGTCATTTGTAGCAATGAGGGGGCCCTATGCAAGATGCTGTTTGGGGGCTTAGTTTGCTGATAAGCGGTCTTTCCATTACCCATAGAAATGCGCAAAACCGAAATATCACAATCAATGTGCAGCGAGATGGTGCCTGTGTTTGGCATGGCACAGTGGCATTGGTCCCTCCCTCTGTGCATAAATCGGGCATTCCCGGCTTGAAGTACTGAGAGCTGATTTGCCAAATGCGGAGGCTGGAGGCGTGATTTCAGCAGGAAGTCTGAACTTCTGAACAAACCTGCCCTGTCTTTAAAATTAGGGTTGGGACTTAAGCATGTTAATTAGGATTAATTAATTACAAAACACAATTTGACGCGTTTAATCGCAGTTTGCAGTTCAAACAACCTTTGTTGCGCAAGTTAGCGCAAGATTTCCTGGTACACTGATTACACTAATGCACATTTCAGAGCTCGGCTAAAACATGTTGCCAACTTAGCGACTGCCGCTATGATTAGCTTGTTTTCAGACCCCTCTAGCGCCTTTTATTTTAAGGTAACAAATGTAGTGATATTTTCTGGTGCTACTGGAGACTTTAGGAGAAGCACATACTGTTTACTTCTTCTCAATGCAAGCTCTGCTGCAGGCCCCTCCACCGTCCCAGAGTACTCACAAGAGACTTAGTCCTCATATAGTATGGAGGTGCACTCACCTCTGACACAGATGAGAGTAAGGGCTGGGTATAGTAGCCCTATATTTTGTTGACCGCTATTCAGTCATTCACCCATTCATGCTGTGCTGTGATAGCTCTATGCTGTTGGTCTATATTAAATGCAAAATGCATCTACTGACAATTATAGCTAAATTTGTACATAGTAAAATGTGTTAATTTAACGCCACAAAGTGTCTATATGCATCCACACTCAACAGTGTTACCGGTTTAACACTGTTGGTATTCTAACACCAGAATAATGCTAAATTAACACAGAAAATCTTTCAACAGTGTTGAATTTTAACAGCAAGAAGTGTTAGATTAACCAACATTGAGTGTTACCTGTTGAAAAGTGTTTTAAAAAAGTAACACTGTTGAGTGTGGATGCATATAGACAATTTTGCAGTGTAAACTTTTGGAGACTGACGTCAAGGCACATATTGTTTGTTTCTTCTCAATGCGGGTGCTGCTGTAGGATCCTCCCCTGTCCCAAAGCACATTGGTCCCATCTGCAGCTGTTTGCTCCATGACCAGAATGAAAATGAAACTGACTGGTATTAATATCTATTAAAGAGTGTGGACAGAAGCATCTGAAAAAATGTTAAAAGTACTGTAACATGTTGTAGGCTCTTAATTAGAGAACAACTGGATCTGTTCATTAAAGTATTTAAAATGGTACTTCAACTTTAGGTCTGTTTAATTTTAGCCAGGAATATTTTCTCTTTCTATTTATTTCTCTTTTTTTTCCAAAGGAAAATATTTACATTTTTAGAACCCATAAAAAAATATAAAAACATAATTTTTGGACAAAATATTTATTTTTCTCATAAATGAACACTTTTATTCTACACCCCTTTAGACGTTCTGTGGGTGTATTATAATTTAAAAATATTCTTTTTTATGAAAAAGTTCTATAGATCACATTTAAGTTAAGAAAAATTTGCTTTTTGGGGCAACTATTGTTGTGCTGTTAAAATGCAAATACTCAAGATTAGTTAATTGGAAAGCCTCTAATTAATTAAGCCTCTTAATATATTTTTCTTTTAATGGAGTCTCACTCCTCTACTATATATATAAAATTAACCTTTTTGAGCAATTGTTGCTAAAGTTGCTTTTTATGTTGCTCATTCTTGTATAAGTTTTTTCTCTTATATCAACCTCCCCAGGTTCTATCCAGAGGAGTCATCGCCATGCAAGGACATAAACAGCTTCAAGTTCAAGAAACATCAGGTGTATAAAAATCAGCATTATATTGAGTTGTGTTGAATCTCTTTAATCAGTTTTACAAATCTCTGGATTCATGTCTAGGATGGTGATCGTTGAAAGATATAGTAAAAAAAACTAACTTGTTTTCCTTTTCTAGTGAATGAAGGAGAGGTGTCGTTCAAACTGAAAGTTTCTCCAGACATGGCTCCAGATGTCCAGGTTGTGGCTTATGCTGTCCTCCCCAGTGAAGATGTGATCGCTCACAGTGCTGACTTCTCTACTGAGAAATGCTTCAGTAATAAGGTCAGTTGGAGAGGAAGAAAAGAGGGACTTTCTGAGAAAAAAACAGTTTTCAGTGTGTGTTGAATTGATAATAAAATTAAGCAGAAGATATATCCATCTTCAGTCATGAAGTGACACTGTTGTGCATGAACATGAATGCGTTCATTTTTCTGTGAAAAAAACATATTTGTAAATAAAAAACATGGATGTGCACTCGTTTAGATTATGTGATGTCCCACACCAGTCACTGCCTACAGTTCCTCGGTGCTAGACTGTAAAAAAGGCCACTCCAAAAACAAGTAAAAACAACTTACGGTAATACAAGACATTTTTTGCTTGTAATAAGTAGACTTGTAGTCAAGACCGCCTAAACCGAGACCAAGACACTACCAAGACCAGAGGTTATCGAGACCAAGACAAGACCAAGACCAAGACCAAGACAGACCATGTCAAGACCAACACCAAGTCGGACCAAGACCGATACCAAGTCGAGACCGGAGAAAAAAAAACAAAACTGCTGTTGAAGCTACGCAATAACTTGTGTGAACAGCAGCATATTAGATGGTATTACTTCAACTACAGGCAGCTATATAC
>JAPMNP010726272.1:0-11315 GCA_029874935.1 Atherina boyeri
ACACACACACACACACACACACACACACACACACACACACACACACACACACACACACACACACACACACTCTGACAAATTCACATTCAGACCAGAGACATGACAAACTGCTGCACTTACACTCATATGACTAACACATATACATTCATAAAACTTGTCGGTTCTCACATTCACTGAAACACTCCCTGCTCTCACTGAATCAGCTCTCAGCCCTGACAAAGACAACTGATCATACATAAACAGACAAAGAGATAAGCAACAGATAGCACACATTTAATCACCAAGATGAAAACATAGACATACTGTATAATGCTTGACCCCTTCATTACACTGTAGACTCTAACAAGTTGACTTTACTAAAAAAAAAAAAAAAAAGTGACAATTAGCTGGAATGATTTGAATTTATACTACTTAAATTAGCTTAATATTTTCAAAAACACATGATGATTTCAACTTCTCCTTACTGAGATTAACTGATAAACTTAAAGTGTTCTGTCAACTTAACTGCAACTTGAACTTGGCGTGTGTATGGTCTTTACTAGACTAATGTCACACCTCTGATCTCAGTTGTGGTGCAGTAGCTGCCTGCATATTTGTTTCATAAATAAGAGATGTCAATAATTACCATTAAAAAAGTTTTATGTAATCAACTGTTGATAAGACTTGAAAAGTAAAGGCATCAGGGCAGTGGAAAGCAGCTGCTTAAATTAATTGATTTTTTATTATCAATCAACTTTATAACAGATAAACTGTGTTTCTTATGTCGTTGCCTATACACGTAAACTATGGGGAAAGGTCTATTATTGCTGATATGAAGTCAATGTGATGATTAAAACATGTTTTCCTGTCCATTCAGCTGACAACTACTTTATTTAAACAGGCCGCTTTAGAGGTAGAGATCATCAAGGGAGACATGAGATGCATTTCTTGCATTCCATCTTTCTTTCCAAAAATAACTCAGTTTTATCAATTAGAATATGCAGTAATAAGCAAGAGGCAGTAAGAAGCTCATCAAAGCAGATGTTACATTCAATAGTGCTACTGCTTTACAATGACTAGAGGTGGGAAAGCATCAAGCCAGTATTGCTGCTTACAACTGCATGCTGATGCTGCAAAATAAGCCATGTGAAATGTAAATATGACAAAGTCATAGTACGGTACAACATATTATCCCTTGCCGGCTCTCCCATTCACAGATTATGCAAGTTGTTGCAGCTCTGTCAATATCTCCATTCAGATGTGTGACAACAATGTCCTGCACTTTGTCACATTAACTTAAATGGCCTGTACTTATATCTATCCAAAGCGCTTTACACTACATGTCACATTCACCCATTCACACACACAATCACACCCCGATAGGCACATCAGGGGTTCAGAGTGGGGGTTCAGTGTCTTGCCCAAGGACACTTCGGCATGTAGTCTGGGGAAGCCTGGAATCGAACCACCAACCCTACGGTTGGTAGACGACTGCTCTTCCCCTAAGCTACAGCCGCCCCAACTTGAACAAAGAATGACACAACAATCTTTCTCTGAGCATTAAGAGTTAAAGAGACTTGTGTTTAGTTAACTTCAATATTTTTGTAGCAAAACAAAAAAAAATGGTAAGAGGCAAAGATAATAAACTGTCAATCAAAATTATTTTAGCTTCAGAGGAGTTTTCAATATTACTACAGTAGATGACCATTAGCATTTCATCCAATGCAAAACACATTCTGATGCCAGGATTTTCTCTGTATTGGGTGCCTTCTTCTCTGACCAGGTTTGTAGCTTTTCTCAAGTTAACTGTTGACACTCAACTCTTATTTTTCACAGGACTTTTGCACCCATTTAGACTTGTGAAAAGTTGCCTCTAAGGACAGTTTAGAAAACCAAAATGGGTCTGATTATGTAATCGAAGGTTGGCGTAATTTATCAATACAATGCAATAGTGGATCCAAAATAAGAAAACAAAAGACAGAACTCCTGGTGGACTGCTGTAAATCACAGATATACAAAGCAAACTGCTAGACTGACTGTGTGTTTGCTTTGTGTGGACTGGTGTGTATGTGTTTTCCTCTCCCACACTATGTAGTGTCCCAACGACACACTGCAAACCCTGATGACTATCAAATGCTTAAAAACAACACAGCCTCAAACTAAACCAAACAGCTACCCAGACACACACTATCTGCTGCATCTAAACCACACATGTGCGCACACGGGATCACAGACCACAAAGTTTTTCAACTGTGTTTGTGTTTTGCATTGTAATTGTATTAAATTGCAGTTTGATTGTAGTTTTTTGGGGGCAAAGAAGGCGAAGGATTTGTTTTAGTTAACTCCTCCTCGCTGCATTCTGATTGGCCAGCTGGAAGACATTGCAGGATAATTTCCTGTCAAATGTCTCACTCTGGATTTCACAAGCTGTTAAATTAATTAACATAAAGTTTTTGCTGCACTTTGCATATATGTGGCATCAAAGTCTACAAGTTGACAATGTGATCAAATTTCATGGATGAACATTATTTAAAAAATGTATTCATCTATTTTTTGTGCATATTTTCGACCATTGTTTTTCTGGTTGTTGTACTCACGGGAAGTTGGCAACTCGAACAGCCACAGGCACAAAGGAGAGCTGGGCTGCCCACTTCAGAGTCACATCCTGGTAAACCAAAAGCATGTTGGTGTGGTTACCTAGCAGCAGGTTTGTGGTGCCGTCTGTCACTAAACGAGACAAAAAACAAACCAAAAAAAAAAGGAGATTAGAATGGAAAGTTGAGCTGAAATGCTTCAATGTTGCACAAAAAACAAACCAAAAAAACAAGAAGATTATAAAGGGAAAGCTGAGCTGAAATGCTCCAATGTTGTCATGTACAGTAAAGGGACTTAAACTGAACGAACCCATACAAAAAAAGCTTACATTCTTCTCTTAGCATAAAGATTTGGCTCATATTACAGAGAATAAAGAGGCATTTTAAACCAAATTGGGAAAGTACAGCAAGTTCTGACTCAATTAAATACATATTTTATGTAATTTTTCCAGCAATATCACTTTGCTGTATTTATTCAGGTTTGTGTCTTGTGGCTAGAAAGCCAGCCTCGATTTAATAGCAGCCCAAATGTGAGGTTTTTGTCTCTCATTTTTAGTTATAGAAAACAGTGGTGCATATTCACAAATCTAACAACCATGCACAGAAATAAGGAATTCCTGTGGTGGGTGGCACTGCCCTTTAAAATGAGTGCAACTTGCACTCTCCTGTAAAGAAAATTCATCTCTTTAACATTTCACATCTGGTTTGTATAAAGAATTTGTCATCGAGATCTTTCATTTTTAAAACAAGCTGTACTCTTAAAGGTGTACTATGGCTATAACTGAAGTTACATATACACTTTCTCTTGTGACCCAAGGCTAGAAACATAAAATATAAATACTACTTATGTTTCTCTCTCACACAAACACAGAAATGTCCAGTCGACTCACTGATGCTGCTGTTACCACCTAGAGAGATCTGAGGCCACACGCAAAACAAACATGCCTCGCTCACACACGATTGAATACACAAGTTATAATATAGTAACAGTGGTCAGCAGGGTGGTACAGTGCAGGGGTCAAAATGACAGAGTGTGTGCTAGTGCCACATCAAAGCAAATACACACCTTATATCTCAGCAGCAGCCTTACAATTATAGCCTAGCTATAAAAAGGTTCAATCTATGTTCTTCTCTCATTTTCAAGCTGAGCATATTTCCTTCATACCACCCTCCACCCCCTCCNTCTTTATTCTTCTCCATCCAACATCATCGCATCTCCGCTCTTCTTCTCCCCAACCTTTTTATTTTCCCTGTGTTTTGATATTTCTTTTCTCACCTTACAGCATACACTTTCTCATCCCTTTTCCATCTCTTTAACAGACTGCCTGTTTCAACTCTTCATTCCTTCTTTTCCTCATCTACCCTTACACCTCTCCTATCGTTTACAATTCTTGAGGGAAAAATTGGTTCACATGCACATACCGCATAATTAAAAATGTTCAGTTGTAGCCAGGGAGTGAGGTTCTTATTCTTCTTTTCTAATGATCACGAGTAAAAAGTTAATTATGCCCTTATCTTAATGAATGTATCACCATGTTTCTAAAGGTAGAAATCAAAACTGTGGCATTTTTATTAAGGCTACATGGACGAGTTGAACTTTTAGTGAAGACTTTTCAATAGGAAATCAAGTCAAGAAAGTTACAAAGAAAGGAATAGACAGACAGAAAAAAGGGAAAGGAACTGTGCGGGTGAGGGCACTCATCCAGCTGAGGCAGCTGTGAGGCTGAAGGCCAGAGAGAAAGTATTAAAAAACCTGCAACGGATCAGTGTTGTCTGCACTCCTCAGCACGACACTCAAGTTTGAGAAATCCATCAAACAGGCTTGCCTGATAAAAGAGCTGACACTGAACGTTGGGCGGCAGCTCAAACAGTTCCACTGTCACTAAGTATCAGCCCGTTAACAATAAACACTAGTATGGCATCATATTATTGTTGAGAGTTAGAATTGCAGCTGCAGTTTACCCATGGGAGTCATCTTTAGCCACATGGGAGAATTTTGTGCAATGTTAATTCTATCGGATCTAATGTCCAAAAACTACCTTTTTTTTTTATTGCACTGGCACATCATATTTTAGATTTATTGACAACTTCCCAAAGCAGTTTAAGTAATCTAAAAAATGGTGGGAAAACAAAGCTGAGGGCTATTCTTGCCATCTCTACAAGCCCTCCCATGTGGATAGTTTTTCCCCTTAATTTACATTGTTTTAACTTTTCTCTCAGCCTTTCATGTTGATTTTAAATCAAAAGGATTATTCTAATATAAATGGTTCACAGTATGCTGTTGTGTAAACTGAACCAGACCGAAACAGTTTTGTTGCTGCAAAGGACGCTCATTAAAAACATTGTTTATTGCTCCATGTGCTACACAAAGACCTTTGATTCTACTTCATTTCAGCACCATTATGGAGGTCCAGCATGACGCAGATGATTAAGCTTGTTCATGGTGATAAGAATCAGACTGAAGTCAACAACCAAGACACAGAAATAAGTCTGTTTACCTCTTACAAACAGCATTTCTGACATTTTACAAAAATATGAAAAAATCAACAAGAAAAATGTTGCCAAGGCAATTAGGTGGACAGAAACTGAGATTGATGTTGTGTGAAGTTATAAGCAGCCCAATTAATACGATTAATCTAAAACACATGTTTAAAAAAGAAGGCAAGAAACATTCCCGCATGAAACCATCTAAATAGATTTTATGCAAATAAATGAAAACTTTTCATTTATTCATACATGAAGTTTTGTGTTTAAAGTTTTCGAAGCAGAAGGCAGTGAATTTGGCTTTGAATTTATAACTCTCTCAATGACAAAACACCAGTAAACCAAACCAAACCACCAATAAACACCAGTGGTAGTTATCTGGTAAAACAGGTATAATGTAAATTAGCTGCAAACTTTTCATTCCAAAAATTGTCAGGCCATTGTCTAATGAAGAGTTGCTTTTAAATCAAAATTTTTTAACAACCTTGAACTGAGAACCTGTTTCAAACCATTTTGTACAGGCTAATTATTTATTTATTACTTTGTTTTATGATTGCATAGTTTGGACATAAGAGCAAAGCCACATTTTACATCACATATGAAAAAAAAAGAGAGGTCGCTTTTAGCGACAAATGAGCAAAGGATTACAAGCAATCTGAAAATACTTTATTACTCTGAGTAATTATGTTGGATAAGTTCTTTCTTAATTTTGAAAAAAAAAAACTCTTAGCAAGAAACATCAGCGACAAACTGGTGTAGCATTTAACAGCTTAAGAGTGAAATACATTACTCAGCCCTTAGTGAAGACAAAAAGCAGAGCTAAATTGAGAGTAGATATTTGATTTTCACCTAATATGTACCAAGAAAGTTCAAATTGCCAATGCGGCTCCCTAAGTGCAGGATGTGTACATCATAAACTGTTTGCTGACAAAATTGACAAATCAAATTAAAAGTGAACTATATGTTTAAACAACAGTGCATGACAGAGTTTTTCTGGTGAAATTGTTTTGTTATAAGCATTACAAGTAATGCTTAAGTTTAACCAAACCTGAAAAAGATCATTTAATCCTCAGGTTTCTTTGGAAACCTACAAAAGCATCAATCGTGACCATGATTTCATATTTCATATTTTCATTTGACTATAAGATACCACATGTTTATATACACATGTGTTAAGCAATCCATACATCTTGTGTTGCATGTTTATGAACTGCAGTGTTAAGAGGCCTGCTTGGTTTTTGTGTTTGTTTTAATTCATGTGGCAGAGCTACTTCATTTATTCCATCTTGCTCTGCCAAAAACAGCTAGTACGTTGGTGATGTGTCACAACATAAAATGATTTATTTCAAAGCATTTTATTCAGTTGTTTTAAATGGTTTCTTGTGGTATATGTACCGATTAATCCAGAATTTTGCAACTTAAAGGTATGGCGGAGGATTTTCCCGACAGAACCGCCCTCTCCACTTTTTGAAAAAGAATGCGCATGCGCAACACTCCCTGCCCCTGAGAGAGAACCTCTCAATTATCCTCATGCATGCTCTGTTTCCACGTTGCTATTGGCAACGGGGGAGGAGAGTCTGGTATGCGACGATAAGACGGCCACTCAGATGGAAGTTACAAAATAAATAAACAAATCTTTGCTGGAAAGTTACAATATAGACGTAGATAACTTCTTCTAGCGGTAACCTGAAATGCATTTCTCCAAATAGCATGCCGAACTTTAGCCTACATGTCGAGTAGAAACGTAGCAACTGAGGCATCAGTGGAGAACCCACCTGTGCTTTCAGTGCACGCCATGTGGGAATGAATCTCCTAAAAAACACTCTGGTCTTGTTTTTCTCTTCTGAGGCCTTTCTCTTCTTCTCATACACTTCGAGACACTTTTTTTCTCACCGGCAATTTTCAAAGCCCGTTGAGAACTGTGGGAATGAATGGATGAAGGCGTAGCGTAACGCACGACACAAATACCTGAAAGTGTGCATGCGCAGAAAGCGCACGTACGACGTAAAACGTAAAACTATCACCAGAATGATTGACAATTAGGAGGACAAATAGTTTAGACGATCCACCCGGAAGAAAAAGATCCTTCGCCATACCTCCTTCATTGTTTAATGTGAAACCTCTTAAGATTATATGATCAAGTCAAGTTCTTTGAATTTGAGATAGCTCTGACGTTGGACCCCTGGCTCTCAATAATGATGACAATACTGGATTGTCTCTCTGCCACAACGATCACAACAACACAACATGAAGGAAATAATCCAATTTAGGTTCAAATTTGGTAGCTTGGTGCACTATTGTATGGTCAACATTAAGCATTCCCTATCAAATTCAGTAGTCATTGTTTTCTATTGATTTCAATTTATCTGTGTTCAGTTGGTGTCTTTTAATTATTGATCTTCTTATAGTTAGTTATTATTATTATTATTATGTATTTTTTTCCGTTGTTACATCATTTGCTTGAAATAAATAAACAAATAAATAAATAAATCTTACACACTTTTTTTTTTTTTTGTAAAGGATGTCTTGAGCTCTAGTGGCCTTTATGTGAAAGTTGCTTGACAGGAAAGGGGTCAGAGAGCAGGGAATGACATGCAGCAAAGGGTCCCAGCCTGGGAATCGAACCTGGAACCTGGAACCTGGACCACGCACCGCCCCTGATCTTACACACTTGACCCAACTGAAGGCTATACTTGTAATGAAAGCCATTTTCATATAGATCTTTACTTGCTTTATAGTTAATATGTGCAAAGCTCTTAAATTGATCAAAAAATGCAGCTGTAGAGATTAAAACAATTTCTTGTGCAGGAAGTACACAAAGAGTGAGAGAGAAATATTCCTTTATAGTATAGGTCACCTGTGGCGTAGGGCAGGAAAAAGCTTGGGTTGAATTCCAGCTTCTTCATGAAGCGGATCTGTCCATTGTCTCGGAAACAGAAGAGGTTTCTTTCACCCAGCACGAGGATCGAGGAAGAGGAGTGGGAGAAAGAGGGCACCACCAGGTCCAGGGCCTGCTCACCCAGGACAAATGTCCAGTCAGGCTGGAAGAGAACACACAAAGACAAAGTTAAAGCACACAACAAAATGTCTTTAGTTTCAAATAACCAGCATGATACTAACAAGCATGTAAAGTTTGAAAGTCTGAGTGCCCTTTATAAAATGCTTTTAAGTCTCTCAGATACTCCCTTCTTAAAGATTTCCATGATCACAGAGACATAGACATTTTTGACTGCATAAAGACTTTTATTGTTCTTTTAAAAAGAAACATTCTGAAGATTTAGTATAAAAACTATATCATAAATTTGGATCCCTTCTCTGTTTGCATTTGATAGGGAGAGACCAACCCTAAAGATTTATGTGCATCTCAATGTGTGTTTAGGGTTTACCGTCAGCCTCTTGCCCCCAGTTTTAAGGGGCACGTCAGAATCCTGTCGACTCTCTGCGTCTGTAGCCACGGCCAGGGTCTCATACCTGAGAATAAGAGATACAAACAGCTCTTTACACAAACTGTGTGTGGACCTCTTGTATTTCTGTTAAAGTAACATAAAAGCACTGTTTTTAACCACAGTTCCATATGTTGAAAGCTGTTTGCTGAGGGGCTCTACTCAACACATACTAAGCTTTTCCAGACATGCAAAACCATCAAATTCACACAGAAATGAACCATCAATGTAGATACAATTCATATCATCTTAAGAACAAAAATAATATCAATCTTCAATTTCAGTTCCTACCCTAAAAAAAAAGATCAAAATCTGCTTTCTATATATATATATATATATATATATAGAGTTGCAGTTTCTGTCACATCAGTCAACACCTGCTTCTTTTCCCTGGAAATCTTTTGGCAGCTGGGAAAGAATGAAGTGGTCAGACTGATCTATGGTCAGTTGATTTTGGCTTCTGTTGCATTTGCGATTTTCCAGTAAGAGGTTGGCAGACGAAGCAGCTTGGCAGGAATCTATCTTTATTCACAAACACCTGGATGAACAGAAAGCTCCAAACCTGGCCCAGCCCAACATCAAACCCCAAACCAAACTTTAAATGTTAGCTGATTCATCCACTCAGTTTTCTCACTTTGCGTGATGCATATCTATATACAGTACAGGAGGTAGTTCCTGTCAGCAGGTTCTGAAAAAGGAACTTAAAAAATAGCTGAACATGTTATTTTGATAAGATATCACATTATCAAAATAAGATTCTAAAAAAATAAATATATGGCAAGGAAAATTGTAATTAGTGTATTATTTGCTACCAACTTTTGGACACATAGGTTTAATAGAGGCCAAACTTTAATAATTTTGGTGATACTTTGACATTTCTTTTGACATATCACCTACCATTTTATACTAGTACTTTATTTATACTCAAAATACTTGCAGGACAAAATGCATCTCCATTTATCTCATAACACTTTATGATTTATGTTATAGAGATAATGTTAGCATGGTACAAATTAGTATAAACATGGTGCTCATGGTTAATAGTATTCACTACTTAACCCTTTAGGGCTGACTGTATTAAATTCAATGAAATCAACATTTAAGCATCAGACTTTCTTCAGTAATCAATATTATGCACCTCTGTTCTGATCAAACATAAAAAAAAAGTACATGGAGCTGAAGCATGCAAACAATAATTGGTCGGCTTTCCCTTGTTTATTTTCAAATATGCTTTTGTTGTTGAAGCATTTTACTTTTGTCATCCTCGGAGAGTGAACGCTGCACCACATATCCAATAGCTGAAAAGAATTAGAAGTGTATATATTATGGAACGGGGACATAGTTTTGGTACACACTGTACACTAAGCTGCCTGCTGATGTACATATTAGATTACTGCTCATATTTTCTAGCAAGGTAAAAAGCAAATAAATAAAATTACGTTTTAAGCTTATTGTTATTATTACAGATTCCCCCCACAATTCATACATTACTTTGGACAGAAAACGGAAAACAAAAACTGCTTTGTAGTAAGCTAACAACCATATGTGACCATAATGTGATGTTAATTCCTTTCACCACCATATATAACATATTAAATGAAATGCTTTAAAACTTTGATTCGTGTAATGCTAGACATGATTTATAGTTTTTAACTCATCCATACAGTAGCAGTGCGCACTGAGCCTCTATAAGAACCGCTGGGCACGCTAATGAGCTTTATGGATGACTGCCAGTAAAGAAACCTTTTCATCATGTGTGACCATTTCCTGGGAATAAAAATTGACTGAAAAATATATCAAATGTGTTAGGGATTTTAACCATTTAAAGAAAGATTCTGTGGATCAACAACCAGACTCCGGCACAAGTGAATCAATCAAATTTCATCATAACTGTGCTAAAACAACACTACAAAATTATTGTTTTCTGTCACTCTGTTCTCATTTTCCAGTTTCAACTTTAACTTAGTTAAGTAGTTAGCTACTAATGATAAGACATGAATTAGCATTAATGAATCAAAACTGTGCATGCATGTGTGCTTGTATGCAATAAACTGTGTTTGGTTAGATGTTAATTTAAAAAAAAACTCACTCACAAAGACACACACTCAGTGCTTTGTGTACAAGAGCAAAACTGAAATATAGAAGAAATTTGATAATTTTCCCATATATACGAGGTGGGGGAAGAGAAGAGAAGATGAGAAACACATTTTGATGTTGATGTATAAACAAACAAATGCATGAGTTTGTGTGTGTGAGAATGTATAGGCAATGTCCTAACAGAGTTTAAGACACTGAGGTCAAGCAATAGTTATCTTATTGATATGAAAGAGAATTTCTCTGGAAACTCTAACAAACATATCAAATTACTTTCTGCATATTCATTGTACGAGCATATGCATGCACACATTGTCTCCACGTAAACACGTACACACATAATAAAATGAACCACTGTGTGTATATGATTTCTCTGCGTTATGAATAAACACCAACTAACAGCTGAAAGTTGACACCAAATCAAATTAGATTGTCATTAATCGGAGCAGAACAAGCTAAATAAACTGAGCAGGAAACTAAAGTTTGACTCATGTGACATCCGATATATAGCTGTGACGACCTTGTCATCTGAGTGAACCAGATCTTTAAGAGTGTTGTGATAAATATCAAACAGACTTGTCTGAAAGATGAAAATTAAAGAAATGTTTTGCTTAGTACCCACAAACCGTCACGCGACATAAATCCAATGCAGTCATATTTTATAAATACATGTGTTCGTTAATTGAAAACCGTTTATGTTCAGCTGTTTGATCTCAATCAC
>JAPMNP010726275.1:0-11981 GCA_029874935.1 Atherina boyeri
TTTTTATGTACATTTCCCAGGCCTTTTTAAACTAATAAAATCATAAATTCAATTCAATGTTGTATTATGCATTGATATTGTGTTATGTTGTCGAATGCAGTGATTCTCAACCTTTTTGAGTCGACCCATTGCTGCGTGTCATTCCCCCTCTCTCTGTCCCCTTTCCTGTCGGGCAACTGTCATGTAGAGGCCACTAGAAAGCCCAAAACATCCTTTAAAAAAAAATTAAAATAAAATAATTTTTTAAAAACGTTTTTTTATTCCAATTATTAACTAATCTGCATCGAGCATCGAATCGTTCGAGAGAGAATTGCGATGCATCTAAGAATCGTTTATTTTTCCCACCCCTAGTGCAAAAGAAGTTTACACGCTCTATCTGAGCTGTTTATCGTATTTGTCTTCCAATAGGTTTAGGTATAAATGAATTTCAGGGACAGGAAGTCACCGCATGATTGTGTAGTTACAATTAATGACCCGCTGATGCCCATCTGGCCTTCCCTACTCTCAAACTGCCAAGCACTTATCCCTCTGACAGCCCTCACAGTGACATGAACAGCTACATTACTATTGACTTGCTGACTTGGATATGATGCTGTTTCCTTCTCCTTGACTCTACCTTTTCAGCTCTGTCCCTCAATTTTTCATTCTTAGAAGTAGGGTAAGTGGTCTTCATCTTTTGGAAATCAACAAGTAGTCATGAAGCCATCCAAATGGCCTCCAACACCATGAATAAAAGACTATATGAGTGTTTCTTATTTACATCTGAAAGCAAAGTGAAATCTTACCCCTGCAAATTGGAAGGATTGGGTTGTAGGGTAGAGATCTAGACTGAGCCAAAGTGTACCAGTGGAGTGTTCTTGTTGCTGTTTTAGTCTTATTTACATCTGTAGTGGCAGATATCATCTTATCAGCAAAAGACATGCACAGATTTTCAGTTTCATGGGCTTTTTTTGTTAGTCAGTCTTGTACTCTGTGCTTGCTGTCACTGTTTTATGTCTCACTGATTTAGCGTCCACTTAGCTCACTTTGTTCCAGGAAGGATGTTGCAGCAAAACTGCATGATGAGAAAAGCCTTGCTTCTGTACCAGACTTGATAATTAAATGAAAGAATAGATGAGACGAACCAGACTGCGGAAGAATCACTTTTGTTTGAGGCAGATGTCTGTCGGTGTACGCACTGGACTGAGGGCTGTGACTGTAGTTGCAATAAGTTTTTAAGGACCTTTCCTGTCCTCCTGTAGTGTAACGGCCTAAATAACCCCACTCATCTTTTTATTTACCGCAGCGACATTTCATTCTTTTCAAAACGAGTCAAATTCAGAACCTTGAAAAGAAGGCGCTTTATTGTTTCTGTATAACATTATACCAACTCAAATGACTCTCTCACCACTTGATATTTCTTCCTGGAGACAAAAATTATCAAAATGGTCCTGAGTTTCATAGATTTGCATCCTGCCTAAACAGCTGCAAACTGAGTTAAAAAACTACACACTACCACTTTAAACTACAGCTTGGGGCTGGGCAATATGGCCTAAAAAAATAGAAAAAGAGCTTGTGAATAATGTGAATAAATCTGTAGCGATATGCAATGCGACCTCATTCGTTCTCTCTTTCTACCGGGCCCCTTCCTCACCATGAGGGATACACCGTGATTATGATTCCTTATGTGTTGGTCGTCTTTTAACAGGAATTTGTGTCCAGCTGCTGTCTTTATCTCATAGAGTGTAGCATTTCTCACTGCGGTCAAGTTTGCAGCTAAATTCCAGCCATGAATGACCGCTCACTTCTCTGTATCTGTTCATGCTTTTAGACAGACTCCATTCTGGTTGTGGTTGTGGTTCCGGTTCCAGCATATAAACATTTTTGCTAATAAGATCAGCACCAGTGCAATTTTTGTTTTGTCTATCACCATGGAAACAAAGGAATTAATGGCGCATACTGTGACACAAGCCACAAAAATGGAGGCGCACCAACTGATGCTGTGGGCAAAAAATGCCGGTCGTCCTGGTTGCACTGCCACATTCAGTTTGTCCCAAAAATCTGCACCCTGGAAGATAGAAGAAGGCCTACATTTCTTGAGTTTTGAGAAATGTTTTTTTATTCCGTTAAAAGACGTCACAATGTAAGTAAAACATTCATGTGAAGTCTGTTTTTCAACCTATTAGCTCCTAAATTAGCAGCTGATGCTAATAATGTGGCTGCTGCTGTGTCCTACAAAGATTGGATGTTTTTAGAATAACAGGAAGTTACATCACTACCTACGTTCCTATTCCGAAAGATTTCCGATAATGGACTGGAAATGTAGAGGATTTTTTAATTTTGCATTTCAGTGGTGCATATAGATCAGACTATGACAATTATCTTTTCAAAGTTATCGGATTTTGATAATGTAAACGGGCTCTGTGACTTTGGTCTGGACAAACAGACGAAGTTGTTAATTTCTTGAAAGTAGAAATCATTCCGACTTCCTCCCATCTGTTTAGCAGCTCCTGCCACCTGCAGCTACATAAACATCACCGAATTAATCATGTCTCCACAGTTCAATGGAACAGAAACAATGCAGCATTAATGGAAACAGCTAGAACGTCTCCTCCAGTTTTCAAACATATTTTTTGTTGCAGCAACCTCTGAGGTTTCCTACAGAAAGCAACCAGTTAATGTAAAAGCACATCGATCTGTAAGCAGCAGCAGTTTGATTGACACAAGGAGTGGAGTCACTTCTCTCAACATATCCTGATAAGTCTGCCTCTTGTTTACGTTCATGAAACTAAGTTGCTCATTTAATTGATACAGGACTAGGTGCATCTAAATTGCTGTGATGTAAAGGAGGTAAACCATGCAACTTACTAGCATGATATGGAGAAGCTGTCTGCTCAGTCAGTCACCGTGGTGGGTGTAACATGACCATGGCTTTTTTTATATTTAGTTCCTCCAACCAGTATGGAATATTTGTCCCCAGTTGCTCAGACCTCTGTGTGTGTTTGACACAACCCACAAGAGCCATTCTTTTATCCATTTTAGTGTTGTTAGCAAGTAAGAGTCAAAAAGCGACTCAGTTGCCAAAGAAAAAGGTCTCAACAGACACAACAACAAGGTTTCTAATGACGTGTCAAGTGGCAATAGACTAGTGTTTATGGAGGATATGATGAATAAAAAAGGGAGAAAAAAAACTCACAAATATGCAATAAAAAGCTTGAAAGGCTGCAAAAGAAACAAGTCATTCCAAGCTGGAGGGAGAACAGACAAAACGTTGAGGTCCTGACAATGAAAGCAGCCGACACATGCTGCCAAGCAAAGTAAGGGCGCACTTTGAGTTAAAAATGAGAAATAGGAAGAAAGAAATAAAAGGCTACTGTTGATTGTGCTCATTTGGATCATTTCATGCATTTTTAATGATATTGTGGCTTCTGTATACTTTCTAAACTTCCTTTAACAGTTTATTACATCACTGAAAATAATTCCTCCATGGCACAATTAGCTTAGAGAGCTTTTTTTTCTGCAGCAGTGTAGAAAACCTTTGTGGATATATTGAAATAGAATATTATGGGAAAGAAGAATAGAGGGCCAAGAATAGAATACGCAGTGATTTAATTAGTATAGAGCAGCTTGGAATGATGAATTAAGCAAAGCAATTTCCTCAAGTTAGTTTCATCTGATCGTCCCAGAATGAATAACAGGGAAAAGATGAGTATGAAATGAGAAGAATTAGAATAGAGCGCCGAATAATAAAGAAGGCCTATTTTCCTGCTGTGAAGTATTCTGCTTTTCTTATAAGTGAATGCACAGAACAGGGCATTGCTTTGCACTGAAGTGAGCCAGATTGAATTGAAATGAATGAAACTATTCTCTGTTCCAAAGTGGGTAATTGTGCTAGCCTGCAGCAGAACTGGCAGCTCCCTGACACACAGCAGAAAGAGGGCTAAAAAAGAACTGCAGTAGTTTTGAGCTGCGTTCACAATCTCCTAAAACTACCAGCTCCCTTTGGCAACAGGTTGGAGGTCGTCATGGCAACAGTGAGCTGTCAGTCGAGTGTGTATTAATGAGAGAGGGTTGGAGGTGCTGCGGCTGCGAAGAGGAGAGAGGGCCCGCACATTGCTGCTGCTGCTTCTGTGTGTGTGTGCATCAGTGAGTCATGAGGGCATTTATGCATCTGTGTGTGCGTCAGCTGTGAGCATGTGTCAAAAATCCATGCACTTGTCGAATGGGATTGCAAATCAACCAATTAAAAGGAAGAGGCAAAAGCTTCTGAGCCACCTGGAGTGTTACTGAGCCGAACCTCGACACACACACTCTGCAGGCTGTCTAGGTCAGCCTTCAGTCTTCACCTCTGTGGGTAGACAACAGTCTCTGTGGACTCGCATGTCACTGCATGTCTGCTTGTATTTGTTATATTCACTCTGCTGCTTTTTAGTATCTCCTTTGTTTGCTTTGTTAGCAGAAAGTACATAAATTCTAGACATTTTCTGCAATTTAGTGTTTTGATATGTGTGTGTTTTGCCTTTTGTCAAGTGCAAACTACAAATCTGCTTTTTTTCCCCCCCTCAAAAATTCACACGTGAGTAGTAGTCTGCAGGCAAAAAATATATCTAATTTATGTGCTACAAAAAAAACAAACTTATTTAGTTACACTGATGCACCATAGAGACGGAGCAGTTGTGTACATGAATCTGCCGGGGGTCTTCTCCCCTGAAGTCTGACGTCACCTCAATTCATAAAACCCGGAGCTAGAGCCAGATCGCATGAGCAAAAGCAATTTATCCAACAAGTATTACTAACACCGACAGGAGGCTAGACTCATAATGATGTCATTCACCAAACAAGGCTTAATATGCCATCTCTTCTTGGATTAATGGTCATTAAATCTTTAATAACTAACTTGTTATCTTCACATTTATGTTTTATTAGGTCCACCATTGCCTTTAGAGAAGAAAATGTCAGTTTTGCCTCATTATATCAGTGATTTGTTGGTATCAGCCCGTAAAAGATACATTTAGATACCATTTTCCTTCGTTGATTCTACTCCTATGCTTTGTGGGGATACGCTTCCCTCTTTCTTTTTTGTTGATCAAGAAGTATTGGTGAATCATTTAATGGGGGCTTTAGCTGGGGTCCACTTCCCCTCGAAGCCCAAAAGAAAAAGGTCATCATCTCAGGTCCATCCATTGTTCCTCTTTGCTAAGTGCTTACCATACGGTTGTCTTTTGTAGCTATAATTTGTGTTTTTTAGCCATATTTCTTCATTGTTTTTTTTTTGTTTGTTTTTATGCTTTTCACTTTTTTAATGAAATGTGTTGGGATGGCCATCTTTCCCGGCTCAAGCTATATTTCAACTAATCAGCTTTTTGGTGGACTGCATCTGAATTGGCTGCACACACATAACACCTCATTCTCCTTGGGGTATTGGTAATATATACCTCCATTTATGACTTTAATGTACCATAGAAAGTGATGCAATAAGGCCTATCGTAAGAAGTGCCATAAATGGCAGTTTGAGACTTAGTCATTCCTAATCAAACCTAATTTTTAAATGCCCACGTTTTTTAACTCTAGCATGGACGAAGTGTGGCATATGACTCTTTAGAGCCAGAAACTTTAGAGGACAGTGGCCAAATGACTGACTTAGAGTAAAATAATCATAGTGACTACATCCCATTTCTCATTTTTAACCCTTAGTTGGGATTAATCACGGCCAAGAAGTGAGTCAGATCCAAAAAATTAAAGCAAGTTGTGGTATAAATGGCAGGATTTATTAGGCACAGCAGCTATTAAAGCAAGCAAACTTCACCAATTTGAGAACCATCACAATGGTTTTCACTTCTCACCAGCAGCAAGAATACACACTTTATGACTTAAAAAAACATTCCTACAATGGCTGCTGAAACTAAATGGCACCATAACCTAAAAGTTACTGGGGAAAANAATGCCACAACAGTCAGGGCACTGAATAATATGCAAGTGAAATTATGTGGATTTGATGCAAAAGGCAAAATATCTATAGCAACTCAACTGAAAAACCTCAGAACAGATAAAGATATCCTCCATTCGTGCCCTGGAACAAATTAAAGAGCATTTTAAACCATTTTCAAAGGAACTATAATATTGTATAAATAATGATGATGAGAATAACATTTCCCCCCTTTAATTAACTCCTCAAACTCCCTTTGTGTATTTTAAAAACTATGGGATATTTGCATTGCAGTTAATCATAATAACCTACAGGAGGCCAGATTCTACTTTCTCTAACTGCATAAACACACGTTGTGTGTGTGGTGCAGTGAGTACAGGAGTTTGGTTTGCCTTAGTGTGTGTTTGTGATGCTGTTGTGTGCCCTCAGCCATTAGACTGCTGAGGGACCGAGTTACCATTCATGGTGGGATGGAGGCTTCGCACGGCTCACTGGGGACGTTGTTACACAGACACTCTGACAGCAGACCTACACAAACACACACTCAAACACACACCTACATACCTGTGCAGGAATGATAATGCCAGCATATGCAGCTACCGTGTTACTGTACACACACACACACACACATTTTAACACGCTTACATGCAGCCACGAGCGACACAGTTTGATAAAACACGTCATTTTAAAGCAGATGGGACTGGAATATGCACACACACAGACAAATAAAGTTACACTAGGAACATGTTCACCAAAACAATGTGCTGAAGTACAAACACTTTCGTCCACTGCTTTCTGACTAACAATCCTCCATGCAGCCTGTGCGTGTGTGTGTGTGTGTGTGTATGTGTAGGGTTGAGTCCCTCAGGTGCACAGTGCAGCTTTAGAAGGATAAATCATGCAAACCTGAGCCATATACTCATAAATCACCTCAGACTGTGTACATTCACCTGAATGTGTGTTCTTACGTGCATGCATAATGCTGCACTGGAACCTGCATGTCGGGGGTTTTGTGGCGAATCTGTCTCTGTACGCATGCATGGCTTGTGCAGGTTGTGCCTATTTTTTGCGATGCTTCATGTTTCATGCACTCCGTGTGTTATGATGTTAATGAGACAAATGAAAGTGGGCAGCTGGGATCCTTCAGAGTAGCTGGGTCAGTGTGGGCTCGGAAACAGACGACCAGCAGGTGCTGCTGTGGAGCTTAGATTGAAGACGGCAAGGTTTGTGTGTGAGTCAGTATGTGTGTGTCTTTGTGTTAACGCACATTTGTTCTGCCCTTCTGTTTTTCATCTATATGTTGGTGTTGTGTGAATGGACACAGATAAAAGCTGGAGGTGTTTGTTGTCTGCAGATGTATTTTAATGAGCCTTCAGTCGTAATTTCTTCTCACTTTCCCATCTGTATTCGTTTATGTGAACCTTATTATTGTTTCTCATCTTTTTTTTTCTCACTCACTGCTTTTTGTACAAAGTAGATAATTATGTGTTTGTAATTTTGTCTTATGTTTCACCTCTCCATTCACGTTCGCTGCCTGTCTTTGATGTACTGTTGTCAGCTTTTATTTGACATCTCACAGTAATTGAAGCAATTTTTGCTGGCTGTGTATTTGACAAGCATTTTAGTTTTCTTTTTTAGCCCAACTTAAAAGGAAAAAAGTCTACTTTCTTAAAAGCCAATATACAGTACTGATGGAAAGTTTTCAGACTGTTTCAAGAAAATGTTGTAGTGGCATCACTGGAAACTGTGAAAGTCCTTCAGGGATTTAACCAGAGTTTGGACCTGAATTCCAGGCTAGCACCTCTGGAAAAGACCTAAAAAGAAAAATGGCTGTGCTCTGACGCTCCCTCATTCAAACTAGTTGAACTTGGATGTTTGTGTCAAGATGTCTGGGAGAAACTTCCAGGGAAAAAGTCTATCCAAACCTAGATAATCATCCTCAAGAAGATTAGAGGTATTAATTACTCAGAAGATTTTCAGGTTTAAGGAGGCTGGTCTAAAACAAAACTTTGGGTTTCAGCCAAATTTATGGTCTCTTTTACGTACGTAAGTAAATAGGTACACTTGTTTCAAATATTTCCAGAAGTCACAACCCACATACTCCCACTCGTCCTTTACATTTTCATGGCTATGACATACATCCACTAGAGGGCAGTGCAGAGTTCACTTCTAAATTCCAGAAAACAGCTCGATGAGATCAGGATGATTTACTTTTTCTTAAAGAGCCATATTAATCGGAGAATTTCCCCATTGTGGGACAATAAACGTGTATCTTATCTTAATAACAAGTAGCACAATAGACGACAGTCTACTTATAAGCATAGCAGCTTCTTCGCTGGTCATATGTCGGTTATACTGCCCTCTACCGCCCCCGCAGTTTCCTGGGGTTATTCTCTGCTTGCTACATTTTGCTCCATTAGCTTTCGGTAAATGGACTGAAATGTGCACATAGAAGACCCAGAACATGGACAAAAATGCTTTGTCTGTGTGCATATTTACCTTAGAGTGTTAATGAGACTTTAGAATTGTTCTTTACACGACCATGTGGGTCTGAATTAGGCGTGTGTATTGGCAAGAATCTGGCGATAAGATACGTATCGCAATACAAGGGCAACGATACGACATCACAATTTATCAATTTGTCTTTTGAACAGCATCCACCCATTTCGCGTTAGCATTTTACGCTACGTCGTCATGGTATCCAGCCACATGTGCAGCAATTTTAAAGACTGCATAGCTCTTGTTGCAGTTTTTACTGCTTTCCCTGGTTTTGAATCCAAAATGTGTCCCAACATTTGCGTTGTAAGCTTCTGGGAGGGGCTACACCATCCCATTTTTAACCATTGGTGAGCTGTGCAAAGTTAGGATGATTTTATGGTGTGAAATAACGTGATATTTCGCTGTTCTATTGGAATGACTGCTGCCAACTAGAGGTCAATTTTTTAAATGCAACACAGAAATTAACCACCACTGTTAATCTTTGCATGTAGAGTAAACTGTGAAAAAGAAATTTAAAAAAGTAAAATCGATACTGTACTTTTGAATATCAATACAAGATCGCAACTTGAAATATCATGATATATCAGCATATAGATATTTTCTCACAGCCCTAGTCTGAAAGGCCTACAACTGTGAAACTTCTGTTTGCTGGAAATCAGTATGTTAAGTACAGAAGAAGTCTGTTTATTTTATTCTATTAGATCCTCATGCTCTGATGCAGTAGGTCTATTTAGCTTTCTCTTGTAACTCTAAATTAGTATGCACTAATGTTATTATTCTAATTGGCATGAAGGTTACGGTCACGGCTACTTTCACAGCCGACTGAAGGACAATAACATGATATAACCTCGCAGCCTTTCAGCCACATGGAATAATTTAAGTTCCCCTTTTTATACACTGGCAGACTATTTTGTCAGGTTTATGGTCCTCCGTCCTTCACTTACAGACGTGTCCACACGTGAAATCCAATCTTGCATATTCATCATCATTTATTTGACATCCATTTCAGCCACTGTAAAGAAACAATTTCTTGCTCGAGGCGAGAGCCGAGACGTTAAGCCGTGCAGAGAAAACTTCAACTCATGCCATCACCTTTTCACACGAACCCCTTTTGTTTTTTATCCTTCTCATTTTTTCTGTTCATTTCTTCACTCCTCGTTAGATTTGATCTTTGGGTTTGGATGTGACGGAGAGTTGTGGGAGCGCAGATTCCATCCATCTGGGAGGGACAATATGAGAGAGCTGGAGCAGAGAGATGAAGAGAAGATGAAAGACAGCTTCTTCTCCTCTTGAGAGTGTGCAGTTTCCCCAAGGGGATCTCCATCTTGAGGTGCAGCCTGCTGTCAGGATGCTGCAGACACGCACACACAACCGTATAATTCAAAGTTCATCACCTGCTACCAAAATCTAATTACTCCAAAAATAGACATGCTCAGGTTGGACAGATGGCAGGCCTTTTGTAGAAACTTATTCTACCTGTTGAGTTCAGAAGAGTGAGAATATTTCGTAGCACCGGCAGAGGCTCAAAGAAAAAAGTCTCACCTATGTAAACCTGCTGCGCTCCGTGGCTTTGTGAACAGGCGAGTTCATCAGTGGTCCATGGACCGATCAAAGACAGATCAAGAGGATAACAATGGCAGATGCCAGCTGTTATCAGAGGAGAGTCAGGGATATGACAGCAGAGGAATAAAGTGATTATTGAGATCTTGTAGTGAAACTCTGCTCATCGATGTCAGAGATTCAGTTTTTTTCCTTCTCTGTTTTTCAGCTGCACTACACTTCTGAACCTTAAAATATTGTTTATGGAATTATCCTTTTAGTACGTTCGAGTTGAGGTGGAACAGGATGGAATTTGTTTTTCCTTTTGAAATTTATGAAGCATTTAGTGCTGCATTTAGTTTCGTAGGAAAAGTGCGACAAAAATAAAATCTGATGGCTGATTGATTGATTGATTTTGGAAAACAGCTGAAACCCAAAACCTAAACCTGAATCATTGAAACTTATGTGCAAAGAATCTGAGTTGCATGTGTGATGAAGGGATTTTCCATGCATCTGGATCATCATCAAACATCAGATTTGCCATGCATGATGAGCTGCAGCAGCGTGTGTTGCAAACCAAAGCTACATGTAACTCTGGGAGAACAAAACCCACCATCCACCACAAAGCATAAGCCAATATTGAAAAATGGAATATATTTACTATACAGCTCTACCACTTGGATGGGAAAATAACCTTAAAATAGTGTCTGCAGTTGATCCAAAACAACCAGAAAGGCTATGGCTGAAAAGCAAACGTCTTGTAACTGAAGCTACCTTGGAATCACTCTGATTAATTTTATTATGAGACCCCACTTTGTTCAGCTTTGTCAAGGTCTATAGCAGTTTACTGCAGGTGTAACTATACATCAAATTAGATAAATTACTGATGTTTAGTTTTCATTGATCTTCTGATTTAGGTTATAATGCTGTTTTTGTAAAAAATCCTTAAAGGGACATTGTGTAAGAATTACTGCCATCTAACAGTGGATTTGTGTATCAAATAAAAACGAATAATGCACTCTTGCACGTCACCATTTCAAATACTTATTGCAACAACGGTAGCTGGTGTTTTTCAAAAAGCATCAACAACACTGATTTAAATCATGTCATCCAATACTTAAGGGAGTTGGTTACTATTATCTAGATTATTGGCCTTGTATGCTCAAAACATGTTTACTATGGTGTTGTTGACTCTATCCAACAGAGACAGGAATTATGGCTTCAACAAGTCATCTCCATGCTGGGTATTTGTTCTGCTCAGCCACTGAACCAGGTTCACTCACTGTACTGATTGGAACGGTTATACTCCTCTGGTGGAACTGTTTGTTTACATGTCTTTAGTAGCTTTCATAGTCGCAGTAAATGACTACCTTCGGTCATGGTAAAGCTGGGCTAAAAGCCGGTAAGAAGGCTTTATAAGATGCATTTACTGTGACAAAAAACAGTTTTTAACGCAACTTTGAAAGCTACTGAAACCACGTAAACATGCACCCCTGTACCAACGGGGCTGGTGTATTTTAGCTGGATCTACTATTGCCTTGGTGACGAGCAACACTGTCTAACAAGCCGAATAAAAAAGTTTGGGGCGGTGCGTAGCTCAGCGGGTTGGTCGCCCGCTCCATGTGCAGAGGCTACAGTTCCTCGCTGGCAGCTGGTCCAGGTTCGATTCCCGGCCTAGGATCCTTTGCTGCGTGTCATTCCCTGCTCTCTCTGACCCTTTTTGTGTCAAGCAACTGTCATATAAAGGCCACTAGAGCCCAAAAAATTCTTTGAAAAAAAACAACCAGTTAGCCATAAGCCAATTTAGACAGTACAGCTGACTTGTCGAAGAGAAAGCTGCAATTTCAGCGTCCCTTTTTAAAATATTTCTCCTGCTTGAGCTCCTGCCACCTGAAAGAAGGCTAGTCACTAATTGATCTATCTTTTCTGTATGCTCCGGTCAGTCACAATACTGTTTTCATGCCCTTTTTCGCTTTCTTGGTGACGGTGAAAACGGCTCCTGTGCTGCTGCTGCATCTGCATGATCTTGCATCCTATA
>JAPMNP010726277.1:7799-19477 GCA_029874935.1 Atherina boyeri
ACACAGGCTGGCAATATCCACAGTTGCACACCATGCTTTTATAAGCCCTTTAACACTAACCAACTATTATTATACAAAAAAAAAAGAAGGAAATGGCAATACAATGTGTACAGTATGACTTTTTCTTGTTTTCAGTTTGCAAATGTTTAATTTACAAGGGACACAAATTTCACCGATTACCCTTCAGAAAAAAATATCTACAGTACTGCACTTTCCTAGAACTAAGCTACTACATTTCGGAGGTCAAGGTCTAAAGAGTAGAGGGTGATAAATTAAGTTGCACTGACAACTGTGTAGAAAGTTTGTATCCGTCAGCTTGTCGTGACTCACCTATCGTTACCAGCGAAAACAGCTTCATACAATGCCATTCTCCACAATCACATAGCTGGGGGGAAACTTAATGTACTATGGAAACTTTCTTAATCCTAACGTCCAGCTGATTCTCCTCGAGGGAAAAGGGGAGATTTCAAAATTTCCTTATGCATTTTACCCATTAGGAGCATCTGTTTGGTAATCAGAGGGATTCAATTAATGAAAACCAGTTCAGTGATTTGTCTAAATGAGTTTGCAGGTTAATTTTTTCAATTCTAAAAAGGTGGGAGCGTCCATAAAAAATCCATTACTTGGGTTGAAACAGCCATGATGACTTGGGTACGAGTTGTATAAACAGTTCAATATCTGGAGTATGGCTGATCTCTGTACACTCCCTTGGTTGCTCGTGCCAACGGAGCCTTGCCGCGACTGTTTGCCCACTCTTCCTGACCTGATTAAAAAGAAAAGAAAAGAAACAGATGGGGGAGTGATTACAAAAGGCGCTGCATTTAAATCATTCAATCATAACAACCCTCAAAAGTCTCTCAAACACCGAGCAATTATCATAAATATTCTCCCTTCGATGAAAATATTGCAGGAGAAGTTCCAAGTGTCTGGTATCGACGCTGCTCATAAAAACAAAAGCAGCCTTTGGAGCTGAAAACACACATGGCGGCTTACACAAAGAAGTTTGACTTTCACCTGGAAGGATTCATCTCGGATAATTGAATGAGAGGATCAAATAGCTACTTGAAAAGGACCCGTTTAGTGGCTCCCAGCAAAAAGGTCACAATTACCATTAGCCCAAATCAGCCCTGTTCACCCCCTGCTACTGTCAATGTGAAAGTGCCAGTATTGACGGCACCCTTTGTCTGATCTTCAGCCAGCACTGAGACTTCCCTAGAGCTGAGACTCACAAAGGGTTGTTTTTTCTTTCTTTTTTTTCTGTGTAGAGGCTCTCTGTTGGCAGCACATAGCCAATACCCTTAATTAAACCTGTCACCTTTCCACTGACAGTCACTTTGAAGAAACACACCAAGGTAACCTTGTGTTTTTTAGAACAAAGATGAACATCAACGCTGTTTATGTGTTTATTTTGAACTGTCACCTTCTTTTCTATGTGACCCACACAGTATTATTATTATTATTTTTTTTTTTTATTTCATGTGCAGGTAATGCAGCACACTAATGAGCAGAGCATGGGTGGTCAGACAAGTTGGGAAAGTTTTAATGGCTCTACTCGCCAATAAAACAACATTCATGGAAAAGAAAAAAGTACATTAAAAAAAGAATAGAAATTTTGTGCAAAAGTCTTGCACAACTTTTCGCTTCTTTAGGTTATCATAAAATAGAGGCAGGGATTTATTGAACTTGCAAATATAAATGGAAATACAGAACAGAATATAAGACAAAGACAGTTTGAACAACTAACTAGCTTAAGAGTCAGTATTCGGTAAGGGTGCCTATCTGTCTTCAACACAGCCCTCTCAGACAAGGTCTCTTGTCATTTCTTTAAGTATTCTTCAAAAATAGTTCTCCAGACTTCTTGAAGGACTTTCCAAAGTTCTTCTTTGGATGTTTCTGCCTTTTATTCTGTCCTCTGTCAAGATGATCCCACACTGCTTCAATAATGATGAGGTTGTGGTTCTAGGGAGGATTCATCCCTCCATCAAACCAGTTTCAGTCCAGCTCTTATCCCAGTTGACATACACTAACCGTCAAACGTCAGGACACACTTACACATTGGATTTAATGGGATATGGTGTCCAAACTTGTAGCTGGTCGGGTCATTCTTAATGACATCTCAGATATTGGTCATCTACTGTACATAGTTCTGTAGGTCTAACACTTCTTTTGTCATTCACTTGCTCAGTTTCCTCCCATTTATTTGAGGACACATTGACCATTATGCTCAAATACACCACCTTTTCAGCTAAAAGCTCTTTGGAAATCACCTTGTTGCTGCAAAAATATTATTATATGTCTGTCAAACTGCATTATCTTTGGTATTCTTCATAGAATCAAATAATAAAAGGGGTAAAATGGTTTGTTTTTGTGACAGCTTGTTCCTGCACCTCAGGGCAACAATGTTCTGTTCTTTCTGGTTACTCTGGATTCCTCTTCATTGTCCAAAACCATCCAAGCAAAGTGATGTTGCGACCCTAGATGTGAATGTGAGCATTTGGTCATTTGCCTCCATCTTGGCCCTGAGATGACTGGTGACGCATCCAGAGTGCATCCTGCCTTTTGGCTGACAGCAGCTGGGACAGGCTCTGTGATCCTGAGTTGGATTAAGTGTGTATATAAAACAAATAGATGGACGTCAGACAAAATGGTTAAAAATCCTATTTAGAATTGGGTCTTTGCATTTTGCTTTGGTTACGTATGGATCAAGCCGTGGTTAGGATGAATTAGGAGTCTTTTTGTGCTTGAATGATTCATAGAGCAGTGTTGAATTACTTAAATTACAAAACACATTGATCTGAAAATGAGAAGGTACAAGGAATGGATTGAAAATGAATAAATAATCAGCAAATGACCAAAGACAATCTTTGAAAGTCCTTCAGAAAGCCTGGAGAACTATTGATCCAGACCACTTTAAAAGATGACAAAAAGTCTGACTGTTTGGGAGAAAATAAAGAAATGAGAGGTGACTTTTGCACAGTACTGTAGTCATTGCCTTTTTTTCTTTATTAATATGGAGCTGGGAAGAATTTATTTTTTTGGTACATTTTTGGTTTGTTGGCAGAATTACACTCTAATAGTAGAAGTAGAAGAAGCAACAGATGATCCCTGAAGATTTAGTGTGAACCTGTTTTCTTTTTCATGAACGCTACATTGGCCTTGATAGAAGATCATCTCTACAACTACACCAAATTATCATTAATGATTAGTAAGTACTCAATTAAGAAACAATAAAAAAAATTACATATCCAGATATTTGAAGGTCTGCGTATACCAAACAACCTAATTCAGTTCAATTCATTGCAGTTTATATTCATTGTGACAATTCATAATAGAAGTTATCTCAGAACACTTTAGAGAGCGAGGTAAATACAAGTCCAATTAGTGACAGTTCAGCTCATTCATTCATTCCAATTAGTTGTAATCCAGTCTCAACAATTATTTGGCTCTTTTCCCTCCACTTTTTCACGCATTTTATTAAATTTAGTTGCAGAGATTATACATAACCCTGCTGACAAAGACACAAATAACAGCAAAACATACCACTGCTCAGCTCCGCCTTGGGATCTGTTTGCTGTCAGTCACTTTGTTGCATAATAACTAATATATTTCAATAATCCAATTTGAGGACTGCATTACGCTGCAGTGTCAACCTGGCATTCTCCACGTTCTGATAATTGTAGAGAACTAAACTCTGTATACCACAACCGCACTTAAAATAACTCAAGTACACACAAAGGCCACAAATACTGCTCACAATAAAAAGTGGATCAACCTTCAGCTGAGCAGTCAGCTACACAGTGCAGCTCTGCTATCATAGCAATGCACTCTGCAGCAGGTATGACCTTGGCCCACTTCTTACTGGGTCTTGTCAAAAGCTGACAGCCGTTTGTTGAACATTGTCTCGGTGGTGATAAGTTTGCCTGAATTTGCTGCAGCTGGAGCTATCACGGCTTTTTTCAGACAAGATTAACTGCTTTTAAACTGAATTTTCCCTAAACAGAAAGCAGTTTTGTTGTCACAATAATGAGAGCATTTGGTCTGTGGTGAGAAGTTAGAAAAATGATAAAATAGAAAATAAAAGACATGCAAATCACATCTGCATACTAAATTTTAACAGTAAAGGCAGAAACTGTAAGACTTTCAATATAAATTCATGTATAAATATAACAAAAACTATAATTAGAGAGTTAAGAACATGTTGTTTGTCATCATTTCATATGTGATATTTCATGGAAATACAAAGTTATTGAACCTTTTTAACTTTTACCGTGCAGAATAATAGTACTTTTTTTTCCTCCAGTAGAGGAACGATTATCATCAGAACGATTATAATCCACTGGTCATATTTTGCTAAATTTTACATTATTTTTTCTGATTTTATTTAAACATCTGCATAAATATCTATATAATAATATAATATTGCACATCTGCAATAAATAAATTGGCTTATTTATTGGATAAATAAGCCAATCTATCTGCACTCTGGGCAGCGTTTAATGATTCACCTCGCCAGTCTTCACGTGGAAGAGGAAGAGCCGAGCTTGAAGAAACGTTTAGACTAATCGACCTTTGCTAGTTTATTTGATAGAAAGCATAGATGAAGCTGCTTAAAAAGCCACCAAAGTAACCGCCAGAGTAAAAGAAAAAAAGAAGTACGCTACATTTCACAAAGATTGTTTTATTTTTATTTTGAAAATGTCAAAAACTGCATTAAAATTGGCATTTGACTAAACAAGAAACCCCTACAATAGAACGGTCTTCATGGAAAGGTCTATCCACATTTTTTCTAAATAGCTTTCAAATGCTGACAATAAACTTAAAAGCTGTGTCCTCACAGCAGGGATACAGCGAGGAGGATGTGAAGAGTACAGCAGCAGCAGTTCTGGTCACCCACATTTGAAGTTCAACATGCAGATGTGTAAATAAAATCAGAAAACAATGTAAAATTCAGAAAAAAAATTTGACCAGTGGATGATATCTTTCTGATGGAGAGATTGAGTTCAAATTAGGCTGATCAGCAATTTCATTTAACATCTCAGTTGAGATATAATACATTACAATATGTCTGTCGTTCTGTCGGTATGCATGTTTGTGTCTTCTTTGTGCAGAATAATACAAAAATAACAGAATGCCACAAGAATTCATTAAAATAGATAACAATGATAAAGATATCCAATGAAACCTGTTTGCTCTCATTTTTAAGGTTATAAATAATCCCTCAGTTAGATTCAAATCATAATATTGCAGCTTTATGTACAAACAGTTAATTACTTCTGAACTTGGAAAGTGAGTCTGCAGTCATCCTTGTGATGCAGCGGCTCAAAAGGAAAGTGGTACACTGTAGAATAAATTTCCATGTCTCTTTACAAACTGAACCTTCTACAGTTTGAAAAGCAAATTACCTCCCGCTGTGTCAACACATTCAGCATCATTTAAAGATGCAGTGCGCCAATGGAGCACGGGCTGTTTTGCGACATGTAATGACGTTTTTGGCCTCTAGAGGTGCTAAACCAGAAGAGTTACACGGTGTGACTTTAAAAGGAACCAATATAATAAATTAATTAAGAAGAAGTACATTTTAAACATCAAATCCCCCAATCAGCAGGTAGATCTGGGAGTCACAGATGACTTGGACATAGATGGAATGTTATTAATTGTGGTTCTGGCGAAGATGCTTCAGTAATATTAGCAATATGGCCTGTTGGTAATATGGAAGTGGTTTAGATCCAGTAAAAATGATGAAATACAGATTAATACAATGTGTAAATATTGCTATCAGTCAGTGAATTTCCAAATGTCAAACATGACTAATTGACAAATTGCTTGACGTCAAATCATCATTTGTGCTTGACACCCAAAATGAAGAGCATTCAAAACAAAGCAAAGAGATTTCAACGGCACAAAAGAAATCAATGTTTTACTCTGCAGTCACTATTAGTGTGCTTTTGTAATTGACAGCTCTAACAAATTCTAATAAGGATGATTAAATCTGTTTTGATCCATTTAATAAAACTGATATACTTTAATTAAAATGCAAAAAATGACCTATTTGTATAAAATGATTCAATTCTGTTTCAGTCAATCATATGTTGAGCCATAAAATATCAAAAATAAAATAATCACTTAATGGTGAAAGACAGCTATAAAATTTTGTGGAAATTTGCTAATTGGTTTATAAACTCACCCACTCAACAAGGTTTTTCTTTTTTTTTTTAAGGAGGGGTTATAACTGAAATTTTAACATCTATCTGCTTGCTTTTATAAATGTCAAGTAAATGAATAGATTATTACATAATAGCAGTCCATAAATGACCAGAGACTATTTGCAAATAGCTGTGTGACAGTGGTGGCGATAATGGTTTAAAATAGCTTGTTGACCATTTTGTTTCTTAACTTTTGAAGCCCTGGCCATTTTTAAAATGTATTTCATTTTAGAAAAAAAAAAAAAACAAAGTAAATGAAGAATGGCTCCATACTAATAAGGTTTATGTTTCTGGTGTGTAGTAACAGCTAAGGGGCTCAGAGATTCTCGGTGTAAGAAATTGAGTCTGTTACTATGTCTGAGTAGGTCGCAGTCAAACAAGATACAGTAAATAGTTCAGATTTCATGGCAAAACATTTTATTTTAAATTTTGAGTGGCACTCCTTTTACCAAATACTTCAAATGAGCTGAAAATGTTCATGATTTCCTTCAAATGGCTTTTAAACTGGCTCATTCTGAATGTGTCTAAAACCGAACTGCATTAGAAAGGTGCTATGGCAACTGAGATAAAGTCAGCAGAGTAGAGGTGGGAAATACAAAGAAAAGACTGACACTATAAATACTGGAAGAAGAGATGTCTGGGACTCACCATACGAATCATATGACTCCCCGCTGTGTCCATATTCATAGTAATCGTCTGAGCTGTAAGCAGACAAAATAATAAGTGGAATATTAGAAATAGCATTAAAATGACATATTGCAATTATCAACAAATTCATGTTGAACTTTCAAGTAGTTCTCAGATTTACATACTAGGTTGGACATTAAAGTAAAATCCCAATTCCCAAAAAAACTGCGATGCTGAGTACGATGTAATATAAAAACAATGATTTGTCAATCCCAAATCAACATTTTATTCTCAAACAGAACATGAACAAAAAATCAGATTTTGAAACAAAGACATTTTACTAATTGATGGTATATATGTGCTCATTTTTAATAAGAGATCAGCAGCACATCTCTGAAACAACTGAAGAAGGACTTCTAATTAGTTTTGTTGCAAGGTCAGTTATATGACTGGGTATAAAAGGAGCATTTCAGAAATACAGGGCCTATTAAAGATGAACAAAGGTCCCCCAGTCTGAAACAAATTGTGTCTGAAAATCATGAAAAAATTTCAGAAAAATGTTCCTCAATGTAAAATTGCAAAGACTTTAAAGATCCTACCGTCTACAGTGTATGAAACATTCCTTTCCTAAAACTCCAGCAACTGGACGGTACACATCACCCTGTTGCAACTAATGTAGTTGTAGTGATAACCTCACATTTCTAAATGAGCTAACATTTTCCATGAAACGGTGAAATGTCTCAGTTTCAACATCTGATATGTTATGAGACTTGGAAATGATTGCATTTGGTTTTCATTTACATTTTACAGTGTCCTAACTTTTTTGGAACTAGAGATTTTTGTCAAAAAAAACAAAAACAAAACAACCCCCCCAAAAAAAAGAACAGGAAACAGCTTTCAGTCACTCAAAAGTTTCAATCTGCAAGACAATTTTCTCCTTCATAATTCTGCACAAGCTTCCAGCTCCACATAGCTGCATATGGAGGTGTATGAGAGGTGGCAGCATTAATGAAAAATAAAAAGATGGGGAGGCAAGTTGCACGGTGCTTCATTTCTCGCTTGCCTGCTTATTTATTTTTTTATTTTTTATTTTGCGCTTGGCGGTGAGATGCTGACAGAACAATCCTGCGTCAGTATCACTCAGTAACAGCGCTATCATTCAAGAGAGGCAATTCATCATAAGGCTGCCACAGAGCCGACACCAGCCATCACAGCTGGGTCCTCTCCGCCTGCCTGTCAGTCAGGCTGTCAGCGACAGCAGCACCTCTCTGCTCTTCAGATTACAGAGCTGAAAGCGTCACCTAAAACACCACGTCAACCTTGCCCAACTGCTGAGGGCAAAAAGGTGACACTTATGACATGCAAAAGTAACAAATTATATTTTACTAATGTTGATAGTCTCCTTTTTTATTTTAATTTACAATCCATAAAAAGCCAAACTGAGCTCCAGGAGTCTGAGGCAGTCCACCCCTTTATCAAATTACACCACAGTTTGCAGCGCTACAGGAAATCAATTTCTGCTATTACGGCAGCTTTCATGATATATCTCTTTCACAAAAAGAAGCAGTATCATTGTGAAAAATGTGACTATTAATCTTCATTCAGTCTTTCACTTCGTATTTTCCAGTATGTGTACCTGTTCATATTTCTTCCACATAAAACTATAGATTTTCTGTGGCTTGCATGACCACCTATTAAACTAATATTTCTGTGTTTTAGACTAGACTTAATCCTTCTTAAGAGAATGGACAACGGTTTAACGCAAAAAATTCCACTAAAGCCCTTTTCACACATGCAACAACAAACATTAATGGCTTCCTTAGTCTGTTAACGTCATTACAAGCAGACAAAAACACAATGGACTCTTTTGTTTATTAGCTTTGCTCAACCTTCATTCGAGACATACCTGTGAATGTGACAGCACAAGCAACATTGTACTTGAGATATTTATGATTTGTGCCAGATTGGACAGGTCATAAGGTGCTGTATTATATAATAATCCTTATAGACTCCAAGTTTCTTCACATGCGATTTGGCCATCACAAATCATATTAGCCTGCCAACCTCACCGTAGTGATGTGCAACATGTAAATATATCACTTCCATACATATTTCTTTAGCTTGTTAGACAGTCGGTGTTATCTTTATGAGGGTTTAATTGCAGAAAAAGAAACAAGAGGGTAATTCAAACATTCGTATGACACAAGCAACTTTAATGGTGCAGCTAAAGCAATCAGTTAGCTTTGATTAGCTTAACTGTCCCCTACCTGCTGGCTATGCTAGCACACTGGATCTGTTGTGGTAAAGGACAGGAAACATGCGATTCAATCTTTATTAAACCTATTCTACAGGAAACATTTTCTTTTGTAAGGATAAAACTAAATTATGTAGATTTCACAATGGTTTGTCTTTAAGTTTAGATATGTTAACGCTAGGAAGAGGGTTGTCACTCCCCATGATAACAGACACATTTAGGCCTAATCTGAACTATTTTTGGCACTTGTGGCTCAGTTACGGGACTGGTAAGTGTAGTGTGGTCCAGATATGGCCAGTTGTCAGTTGCCGGCCTGGACGTGGGTTACAGGAAGTGGTGTGTAGGCCAGAAGTGGTCCAAATGTGAGGACCGGGCATGGACACAGATAACAGCAATTTCCTTGTGTGCCACATTGTGGTCATGTGGTTGAGTATTTCGCTGCCAAGTTAAGGCCATATAGGCCAAACATTTACCCTTCTCTGAGTCTAAAAGTTCAAACAGTTACCAAGTTTACATGTTATGAAATGTCTTAGACTGTTTTTCCATCATGCTATTACAATTATGTTTTTTGGTTTAATTGCTTAAAGGTGATCTATAGAACTTTTTCAACAACAATAATACACGCACAGAACGTCTAAAGCGGTTTAGAATAAAAGTATTCATTTTGGAGAAAAATTTATATTTTTGTCCAAAAATTGTGTTTTTATATTTCTTTATGGGTCCTAAAAACGTAAATATTGTCCTTTGGTTGCCTCACCCCCCTCGACATCAAGTGTCTCTCAGCCAACAGCATCAGGCCGGTGATGTCATAAGAAGTGGAGTGCACGGGATGCCAGATCATTTGCTAATCCACATTTACTACCGTCGGGTTTTTGCGATCTAACATGTTTTACACGGTGATTGTGTCAGTGTGTAATGACGTCATCTGGCACACAAGAAAGAATCTGACACACAAGAAAGAATCTGACACATTACCACGTAAGACTCATCGCTTGACATCACGGCAGACTATATATAATCATGGCAGCGGACGGTAGGAGCAAGAGCGGTATGAAAGCAGGCCGACTACTGACTGGGAGGAAAAAAAGTTCTATAGATCACCTTTAACTCTACTCCATTCTAAATGCTACATCACATGTGTCGCTACATAATGCTAAAAGTTAGAAAAGACCAACATTTTCTTCGGCAGCCTTTTAACAAGACAATCTTACTCATTTTACCTTTTTCTGAGACTGTTTTTTTTAAGAGAAAAGAAAACCATGATAAACCAAGGGTGACACAGGATTAGATATCAGCATTGTGACTCAATGAGACATGAAACAACTGCGAGTTAAATTGGGCTAAGCATAAATCTCATGATGTACATAATTCATCTACAAACAATGTCAAGCTGGCAGAGGCAAACAAGGCCATTTATCTGGGACCAATCTTCTCAGAAAAAGCGAGGCCAGCTGCTGAAGCTTCCAGTCAGCCCTTGCCGATGAGGTGCCACTATGCATCTCCCATGGATGTCAAGTCACTGAAATATCCCTGACACCACAGAGAGGGAGAAGAAGGGAAGACAGAAACATGTCACAGCTGAATGCTTGTTTTGACTTGCCATGTTGTGTACACCAAGACAAGCTCTGACAGGATATTAAATAATTAGATATGCTAAAACGCTGCGTATTCCACAGAGGTAGTCATTGCAATAAGCATCAGTTTTATGAGTGACAGTAAATCAATTTGTTGCAATTCACAGGTGCTTGCACACATATTGGATAATTCTGCCCTTTCCAGTATACTGTATCTCTGTCATATTAAGCAACAGAAAAAAACATCCAAATAGTGTAACACAAACCAGGATCCTACACCACACCGTTAAAGCATTTTAGAGGCTCATTTACAGGCTTTCAGATACAAGCATTCCCTTTGCCTTGTACAAAACTTGAGTATGGATTTCTGTCAAAACAGAAAATACCATTTTCCTTTAATTGTTAAAGTTTCCATGTTGAACTAATAATTGTCTTCTGCTGAGCCGAAAGCTGCCATTGCAGACTTGCTTTAACCACAAATAGGAAGAGTGCACAAGAAGCTGTGAAGTGGCTCTAATTTCCGAGGTGACATATTGTCAATATTCCTCCACAACTTCTTGCCGTGGTTACTTTCTCCTCTCAATTACAGAATTGTGAGATGCATCCTGAAGGTCAAAAGGCTTTTTCACCCCTTTCAAGTCGGGATTGGCGCGCCTTTATTGTGCATCGGTGTCATGTGTGAAAGTGCAAAAGCGACATCAAGGGATGAAGTTGATCTGCCGCTGATGCACCTCTGAGCCACCAAAGGGGGTGGTAATGAAGAAAAAATGGGCCATGCTTTAGTTTACACATATCAAGCCAGCATCACAAAGTGCCATGTTGTTGTTGAATGGAAGTTAAATTATTCTTATTTTTTTATCTTCAAGTAATTAATTTCCAACCAAAATAACTCTGGACTTGTGTGGTGTTTGGCAATTCTAGTGTTAATGGGTGATATGCACGATCCATAATTGACAAAAAAAAAAGAATGAAAAAACAAACATTTTTTGTTGTCATATAACAAAATGGAATATTGACACA
>JAPMNP010726277.1:19569-32129 GCA_029874935.1 Atherina boyeri
ATTTTATGCAGTGAACACAAAGTACTGCAAATTGGTGAAAATAAATAAATGAACAATATGATTGATTTAAATTACTAGTGTCGTGTAAAAGCACATTGTTTCACCTCTTGCCATGAAGCACCTAAATAAGATCCGCTGCTACCAATTATCCTTCAGTAGTTACATAATTAGTTCAATGAGGTCCATGTTTGTGCACAGAAAAATCCCCTGAGACTGCAACACCACTAATCAAGAGAAACCACCAAGAAGACCAAATACTTATCCAAGCAGGTTAAACACAAAGTCGTTATGTTTTAAAAAGGCAAACTAGATGATAAGTAAACAGCAAGTGTAGTAACACAACCAACCAGTGACTAGATTTGTAAAAGTGTATTTTTATATCCCTTAACATACTTCGATGTTTTGGCAAGAAAGAGAGGATTTTCTGCCAACAGATCATCCTTAATCATAAAAACTGCCGTTTCTAAGACTGACATTTTGAAACTTTATAAAACACAGTAGCTGTAGATCTGTCTGCTGCACATCCATGATGAGAATCTCCCGTTCCATCACATCCGAAAGCTGCTCTATTGGATGCAGATCTGGTGACTGTGGAGGCCGTTGGAGGACAGTGAACTCATTGACGTGTAGGGGTGGGTATCATTAAAGTGACATTGTGTAACATTTTTTGTTGTTTACTGGCCAAAACTGATGACTGCATTTATAAATGTGTTATCAGTGGTGTATTATTACCTCCACTAATAATCTGACACATTCTCCTAAGTGAATAATTTTAGATTTGTTTCTACATAGGGCTGGTCAGCCGGTAGGGAAGCGCCATGACAGTCGGCCATCTTGAAACTACAAGTGGCTGAGTAGAACAAATATACAGCATGGAGACGACTTGTTGAAGCCACAATTCCATCTCTGTTGGATAGAGTCAACAACACCATAGGGAACTTGCATGTTTTGTTGTTTTTATTGTTGTTTTGAGCATACAGGGCCAATAATCTAGATAATAGTAATCAACTCCCTGAAGTAACGGATGACATGATTTAAAGAGTGTTATCGAGGCTTTTTGATACACTGTGGCTACTGTTGTTGCAAAACATGTTTGAAATGGTGACGTGCAAGAGTGCATTATTCGTTGTTATTCAATACACAAATTCAACATTAGATGGCAGTAATTCTTACACAATGTCCCTTTAAGAATGTATCGATACTAATACTTTTAACGATCCCCATTATCGGTCCAGTATTGGCTGCCGTAGCCCATCTGCTTCAGAGTAGGATGTGTCTAGGGATGATTGTCTGCATATCTTAAAATCTTTCTTCTTCATTCTGATGCTCAGTTTCAACGTCAGCAAGTCGTCTTGACTATTTCTACATGTTAATGCAATGAGTGGATACCATGCGGTTGGTTGATTAGATCGGACAACTGATGAGTCGATGAAAAAAAACTTTACTGAGAATTGTAGTTTGGTGGTTGGACTCTGACCCCATCGTTCCTTGTGCTTCCATGGTTATGTGGAGCCTACAGGTGAATGCTGGGGTGGTGGAGGGGCTCCAAACCAAAGCAGGCAGTGTGCAGTGATCAGGGCAGCAGGGAGCATGGGGCAAAGAGCAATTGGGAGGAAGTGTATTTGAGACGTAGCATAAACATTTTGAGGCAGATCACATGGGTGGCAGCACAGCGGCTGGAGTTGTCTGCCTGAACTAGCCTGCAGGTGTTGCTTCATTTGTGTTAACGAGCATCTGAGATGGTTCCTAAATAAAGTGGCTGCAGTGTGCCTGGACATGGAATGAATCATGAACTGTGTGAGAAAAAAAAAACTTAAATTTGACAACACTAGACTGCTCCAGTGTCACATCCTCATGGAGTCTATACATTCATCATCATGCAAGTCAAGAGAGCACAGTTGGCAGCTGAACACAGGCGTGAGAAGAGAAGCCTGTGGTGGATCTTGGGTGAGATATCGCCCTGTCATAGGTGCTAAAGTGCTTTGACTTTCTAAATAGGTCAGCTTTTGATTTGACATTCATTAGCAGAAGGCATCCGCTGCTTTGTGTCTCCTGAAACTTCAGTGGCCAGGAAATGGGGGGCAAGAGGGGAAAACATAGCATCTATTAGATATGCGTCTCCTTCATCAGAGATCTGAATCCGGGCCTATTTTTCCGCAGGTATAGGCCCTGCCTCTCTAATTCATTTGTCATCTCTGTAAATGCTCCATCTTAAGCACTGATGTTGCTGTTCCAGGGCACCAAGGAACAGATGGCAGTGTTAAATCTGAATGATGTAGTACACGTCCCTCGTGGACTTTGTTTTCTTACATCGCCATTACTCTTCTGGTCTTCTGTGATAAATTTGAAGAAATCTAGCAGGACATTATAGGAGGCATTATAAATATCATGGCATTGGTATGATGTGGAGAGAAGCAGCTTTTTCACAGTTAGCCTACTTCCTTAATGTTGCACACTTTAACTGATCTTGCCTGTGTCTCTTAAAAGAAAAAGAAAAAAATCTTGGGTGCTTCTTGTGAAATTATGTTTTTTTTTATTCATTCTAGGCAAAAGGTTGAAAAGTAAAATGGTGATGAAAAATGCTTTTCATTGAATGCTCTGATTATACTGGCCCAGTGATTTCTTCCACCGATAACATTACAATGAGGACAGAGGGGGAAAAGAAAGCTACCTTTTTTTTCCCAGACACAATTTTGTATGAAATGAAACACACATCATTTCAAATGAAAACGTTCGTTATGGATACACTGGTGATTGCTTAGTATGGTGGCTGATTGGAAAGCCATCTCCACTGCTGACCCCCTACTGGAGAGACACAAAGGGGGACAAAATGGCCCATGGCAAAGATTAGACTTTTCAAATGCGAATGTCTGGTTTTGTCTGAACCATTTATGTAACTTCACTTCCTTTTAGGAAACTAAATGAAAGCCACTTTCAAAGAAAACACTGCCTCTGCTAGTAAAATCAGGCACAGTATTCTTTCAAATGCATCATCTACCGAGTTGATTTGGCTGCTACACTCCGAGTCTGGTGTTTCTGAAACATAATGTCATTAAATTTACAGAATGTTTTGTCTTGAGACACAGTTAGCTCTGTAAATCCTGCCCTCCTTCCCTTCACAGCAGCCAAATTCCCACCACAGCACCCATCACTCATCTTGACGAGCTGTCCATCTTGAAAACAACATCTTGGCACCTAGAGTCTGTGAAGCCACTGGGGTTTCAGTAGCATGCAGTGATCACAGCTTACCTGTACTAAGAAAAATAACCCCATAAATATCCATTTTATAAGCTGCCTGCCTTGATGTAACAAGTGGAGATCACAGTAAAAGTGCTGACAAAGGCCGAATGTTCAAACACTGTCGCATTATAGAGTTGTAAACACTAAAGAATATAACTGAGTGACCACTGACATGCAGGTATGTTTTGGACCATTATGAGAGGACAAATCTCCAGGTTGCTGTTTTGAGCCAGGAGATTTCTGGTGCAAAAAGAAAAGAAAAATTAAGAAGAGATTGCTCTAATTAGATGACATCACTAATTCATTGGGCTAAACAACCAGTCAGACTGCTCGTTGTGCTTTCTCTGCCCAGGTCAAACCAGGGTTACGTCCAAAAACATGACATAAACTATGGGCTATGTTTGCCACAGGTGATCATTTGCCAAGTGATAATAGATGTGCTGCTAATGTGTCAGAGCACCTTAGCAGGGAATCGTGACTTTTAGGAAAGGCTTCTTTGAAGACCATTTTTAGACACGCTGTTGGCATATCCCACTGTTGGTGTCTCCAGCACTTTTTGTGCAGACTAAAAAATGCACAAATCTCTATATTCCAACATTGCTGGTGTTTTTGTTACATCTACACAGTAAATTCCCAAGTGCTAAATGTACAGTGTAAAAGTGCATTTACTCTTTCAGAGTTAATCTAACAGCAGAGAGAGTAAAATGCTCATCAGAGTCAGAGTAAAATGAGGATGTTAAAAAACACGGTGTTAAAAAACGTCCAGAAGCCACACCACCTTTTCAAACTTTTCAAACTCGAATAACCTCCAGCACCATTTTTCACATCAACTATCCAAAGTAAGGGGCGATGTGTAACTTAGCAGGTTGAGCGCTCGCCCCTTGTGCAAAGGCCATACTGTAGTTCCTTGCTTGCAGTTGGGTCCAGGTTCGAGTCCCAGTCTGGGATCCTTTGCTGTGTGTCATTCCCTGCTCTCTCTGATCCCTTTCCTGTCAAGCAACTATCAAGAAAAGGCAGATAGAGCCCAAAATCACTCTTTTAAAGAATAGAAATGGAATTTCAGCAGAAGTTAAGCATTGCTTTAATTTCTGAACTCTGATTAGAGTCATATTTACTCTCTCCAGAGTTACTGAACCTGTAGTGTTAAGTTTCATTAACACTGTCCAGTGTTAGCTGGTGTTCATTTTTTACTCAATATTGAGTTAATTTTACTCTGGAAATTTAACACAGTGGAAAGAGTTAAATTAACATCAATTCTGATAAGGACCATATACACTCGGACACAGTGTTAAATTTAACTCTTTAAGTATTAATGTAACACTGCAAAATTTACTGTGTATGTAAAGGTTTAACCAAAAATCTTATTTATAGATTATAATAAAGTTCTGGGATGGTCTTTGTTCTGGTCACTCTAGTCTGCAGTTTTTTAAGGAAGCCAATGTTTAAAAGTTTGATCCTACACTGATAAATCCACATTGTTAAATTTAGCAGGCAGCTTTATCCAAGCCACTTACAACTGAGGAACACATTAAGTGTGCTCAGTGGGGATCAGTGTGTTCAAAGACATTTCATCATGCAGACTTCAGGCTATGTCCACATGAAAAGTAATATTTTGCAAAATGGCAGTTTCCTCCAAAACATCATAACCATAAAGCATGGTTTTGAAAAAAATCTCAAACTGGACGCTATCAGATGGGGATCTTCCCCTTTGCCTCTGAATGCTGGTCAGTCAGAAGACTGACAAAAAGTCTTCCAGCAAATCCAAAGAAATGACCTCAATGTGTTGTGATGCCTTCATTCTTTAAAATAGTTTGCAGCTATTTTTTTTTTATAAGCAAATGTGTAAAATGTCCTGGAAACAAGATTAGCACTATAGCGCAATCTGAGCAATATCTGCTATTACCATGTAAACAAAAGATTTATTTGCACACAATCTGACACAGCGTTGCAAGAATCCTGGTTAATCTGCCCACAACTAAATGGGTGAGCCAGGTTATCTGGAAATCTGACCCTGAACAATGTTTTCCAACGTGACAACTGCATTTGCATGTGGGTAAAAGATGCAAATGAATAGGAAATATGCATGGACATGGCCTGAAGAAGTTGGGATATAATCAGTAACTTTCCAGATAGGGGACACCCACATCTACCTTCTGAACTTCAGCTATCCATCTGCACATTGGATTGCCAAGTGTGCATGCTTCTTAGCTAATGTATCCAAACCTTACTGTCCATGTAGAGCTGCCATGGGTTCGATCTTTTGATTTGAGCTCTTTTGATTCAGAAAACCCTTTAGATTTCATCTGGTTCCACCATTAAGTCATTAGTTGTTGAGATGAACATCTGAGTCCTCCAGTATCTTATTTGCGATAGACAGCAGTCAGAGCACTCTCTTTAGAGAATTAGGTAGGAGCAGTATTAGTGAAAAGCTTAACAGTTTCTCAGAACGGGGACTGAATGGTTCAATTTTGCCAACAATGAAAATAATAGTGGCTTGAACAGTCGCTATATTGTGGATTCTTGCACTATCTAACTTCGGTACCTTATTTTCTCAGGAGAATAACATTGTTATTGACAGTGTTGATACACTTACTCATAGCTACCAATGATTGCTAATACTGTGGCTGCAAACCACTGGTGAATCCAGAAATTTAGACCAGGGGTAGGCAGTTCCGGTCCTCGAGAGCTGCAGTCCTGCAAGTTTTAGATGTTTCCCTGTTGCAGATTAATTATAGGCTGGGTTTTCCCAGGCTACCTTGAACGCGGCTCGATTTTAAATTCTCGCTGCAAGGTAGCCTGGATGCCATGGACCAAAAATTTCCCGTCAGACACGGAATCAGTCACAAAACGGGTAAGGAGCAGTAAGACGATGACGTCTTTTAAGCGATACACCGAAGCAGTTTGTTTACAACTAGTGATCCAGCATGGCAGCAGACGTGAAGTTATCTTTCGATGCAGCCTTAGATAGTGTTCTAAGTAATTTAGAACGCAAATTCATTCTTAAAAAGCAGCAACTTTTGGCTTTAAACCATTTCTTAACCAAGAAGGATGTTTTGGCCCTGCAACCAACAGACTTTGGTAAAAGCCTCATTTCAAATAGCCCCGTTAGCGGCTAAGGCAAGTATTAGCGATACTTTACCGAGTCGTTATGGTTGTCTCACCATTAATCACTCGATTAGATGATATGAACTACGCACAGGCGCATGTGATAGACATTCGTAGTGCCCAATAAACGGTTCTAGGCATTCGTAAACCACGCCTCAAATACGAGAAAATGAACATGTAGTTCCCAGACCACGTCTCATGAGCTTTGTCTCATGACGTGGTCTGGCGATAGCTAGGCTAGATTAATTCAGTTGCTTGATTAAAAACTGGACAAAACTTGATGCACTGTTTGATCCGTTTAATTTTAATCGAATTTGCTAACCCCTTACTTTGACGAGACAGAGTGAACATAAATACCAGTCTGACACCGTAACACACCCATGAAAAAACATTTGCTTCAGCTTGGTCTGAGTTTATGTGAATGATGTGAGGATTCTTCTGAAGAGCCAAACTTCAACATTATTGAGTGTGGGATCATCGGAACAGAGAGCAGAACCAAACGGCAGCTAGTGATGTGCGATAACATTGATTTTCTTTTCGATCTGATACCAAGTAAAATTCAAGCTAGTATCGGCAATACCAATATGATACCAATATTTTTGTACAAAAATTGAATGTGTTTTGAGAATTGATTTCAAAGCAGGCGACACAAAGGAAAAATTTTACAGAATCCTTGGGACCAAAACTGAAATTAACAGTAAAATATATCAATAAATATATAAATATCACAATAACTGTATATTTTTAATTACTTATATAATAAGATTTAGTTAATATTATTATTTATCAAACCTATCAGATACTTTTCAGCTGTTTCTTTACATTTTAAAACCCAACAACAGCTGTTTTACTGAATATTTAATGAGTCATAATGTGGCAGGCAGGACAAAAAGTAGTTCCTAGTAATTTAGACGAGTTCCTGATATTATAGTTTGTTTCCACTCCAGTCCAGGTCATGAAAAACTACATATTTTCCCCCAAATCATTAAAATATCGATTTTCTAGCATGAAAATCGAATCCTAACCATAACGAGCTGGTATCAGAAGTATCAATATTTTAGTATCGATTCGCACATCCCTAACGGCAGCCAACATCCAAAGAAGAGCTTTGGAAAATCCTCCAAGTAGCCAGGAGAACTATTCCTGAAGACTGCTCAAAGAGATAAGTTTGTCTGAGAGGGTTCAAGCGAGCAGAGAAAAGGATGGGTGTCCATACCCAATATTGACTTGCAAGCTAGTCAGAAGTGTATGTTGATATCTTACAGATGTCCTTCTGTTCCCATTTCCTAATGATATACTGCGGCTCAGGACTTCAGCACAGAACTGTATATTTAAAATCTGACTGCATATCCAGTCAAATTAATTATCTGCACGAAGGGCCTTTCTGTGTGGAGTTTGCGCTAAGTAGCTACGCGCTACGTCCAGCCAGGGAAACCCTACCCTGTTGGGTGAAAAGAAGGGCCTGCTCACTCCTCAAGTTAAGAAGGCCCTCCCGGGTCGGTAGGGGAGAGCAATGCCGAGCACCGGGTGGAAAAATGGGAAAAAAAACGTGGGATAAAAACATTTATAAAAAAATTATCTGCACTTTTACGAGGAAGTTGCCATGGATTATGGTCTCAATGTTTGTAAGTTATTTGCAGAGATGCTACAGATGCTTTGTTTGTGTTATAGGTGAGCCTGTTTTGGAGCCCATTTAAATAATTGATTCTGAACTGCTTTACCGTGAAACTTAGAAATTATTCTAATCTCCTCTGTTCTCCCCTGTGCTCATCTCCTGTGTTAAGATTTACGAATGCTCCTCAGGGATGCATGTTCCCTTTTTACTGACACACGGCTACGCTTGTGCCTGCAGGTCTCAAGATCCAGCCGACGGTGCTGCATACCAAAGCGAGGTGCAAGGGAAGGTGCAAGGTGTCTGCATGAGGAAGTCTCTCAGGTGTCAAATATGAAATAATGCTTTGATCACACCCATGCTTGTGAGAGATCACCTCGTCTTGACCTCACCGAGTGTCCAGCCGAGCCTGTGCCGCAGCTGTCATCCCTCTCATTTCCCTACAGAGACGTCACCTCCTCTGCTAATAACATTAAGGACATTCTCTCCACACAAGTAGCCCCCTCCAGGCTGCTTGACCTTAGAACTTGATTGGTAGCAAAGCACTGCAGCGCTCCATAACTCAAGAGATAAAGCCTGCCGCTGCGTCCCCAGAAAAGATGATAGCTGAGTGCTCTGTGTTGTATAAACATGGTAAGGGGAGGCTGTGATCTGGGAGCTTGTGGCCCAACCGCTACGGCTGTCATGCTGAGGTAGTGCTCTGCGAGGGTCCCCCAGGCATCAGCTCTCTTCCGAAAGATGTAAATGTCGTGGAATATCTTCAGGGTCTCTAAAAACAGCTTTTTAGCTCAAGTCTCATGTCTTAAGGTCCTGAGTGCCTTATTTGCCTTTCAAATGTAATTATGTCTAAATGACTCGGCTCTGGCAGTTTTGTATGACACAGTGTGTACCGTGCAGTTACACAGGTTGTCTTGTTTCATTTGTCAAGGTTTGGTTTTGCCTTTGCGGACAGTAATGTGTCATAGAGCATTTTGTACAAGTTAAATGCAGCAGAGAACAATACGATTCTATCACCATCACTGCTGGGCAGTGTCACACAGAGATGTTGAGTCAGTTATTTTGTGCATTGGCATACTTCATGGAAATACAATGTTTAAGCTGCTGTTTCTGGAGATTCTGCAAGCCTGCACTTGCTTCATCATTGCTAAATTTTAGAGGTACTTTGAGAAGTCCTGGGTCTAAAGAGAGAGTTAACATTTACTGTATGTGCAAACAGTCAAAGTATTATAGATTATAATTCACTGGCTATTAGGGGTGTTAAAAAAATCATAAGAGATGAATACAGTTAAGGTGGCAGCTGGGTATGGTAGCACCTCATAGACCAGAGGGCTCCATCAGGATTGGGATCCTGTGGGTTCAATGGGACCCAAGATAATGTTAAATCTTGGCAGAGTAGTCATAAATTCTGTGGATGGATGCATAGGCAAGGAAACAGTCTGGTACAGGACTCTACCTTCTTTCATCTGCAGGATTGCCATGGCCTACATCATCCACACTAACAATATTATTGTATCAAATAAACTTGAAAAAGATAATAGTAATGGTTTTAACAAATACCATTTTCTTTCTTTTTTAAATGTATTTGTCCTCTTTAAGTAATTACAAAGAACTCAAACAAAACAGCCAAAATGATATTGTTGTATCTTAAGGTGTACATCATCAAGAAAAAATATATTACTCATTTTTTCCATATGACAATTATCAATGCAGATAGTCCATGGTATTCAATCACAATGGTGACATTTGGAGTTATTTTTATAAAATTTGCATTATACTAACAAATCAATTTTGAAACATTAAGACAATTTCTGCCAAGAAATATTTACTTGAGCAGGTTTGCAGGGGGACAAAATAAAACACATTTTTCAAGTTTCAAGCCAATCTAGATTAATATAATGCACTTTCACTTTGTTGAATCAATACATGTAAGTTGATGCTGGGCTGTAAATTGTTAGATGTATAGATTTACATGCACATGACCTATAACCACGGGCAGTTGCAATTGTTTTATCCACAGAAATAATGTATGTTTATTAACATAGTTGATGCAGTACCACGACCAGTTTAGGAGCAGCAGCCTTCAGACTTTCCTCCTCCTCCTTTCCTTTTTGTGTTCATCAACAGCCGGGCTGTTTCTAGCATAAGCCACCGGGGTAATACCATGACAGAGAGACTGTAAATTGTTCTGCTTGTTATCCTCCGGCAACTGAAATCCTGCCATGCAGTCAGAGCTCAGACTGGTGACTGGGAGCTCCTTAGGCCGTGAGAAGCATTGTTAGGAGACTTCTTGTCCACATAGATGAACACACACACACTCTCCTCAGGGCCCTGCTGCAGTTGGGACCTGCAATGATTTTCGTCAGGCTTGAGGGGAAAAAAAATGCACCTTTGTCCATCACAAAGCTAAATAGGGCTGCACCTGTACAGCAGTAGCATCTGCAGCTTCAGCAATTAGAGGTAATAAAACGATAGCTGCAGACCTAAAGGTAATATGTAGCATGGAACATTGGTCTGGGAAAAGAATGCTGAAGCAGGTACATTAGTTTCTGTGATTCATGACAAGCATATGTCTTGCATTAATAATTATGTACATACTTCATTGAAGTAAACACACCATGTGCTTACGGACAAACAAAGACAATGTAATCAATGCATGGCTGGTCTTAAAAACTGCACAACATTTCTGTTGTACACATGTTCAATGTCAGCCTGCAGTAACAGAAATTTTCCAACCAAATCCAGGACACGGAACACAATAAGAAAGGAAGTAAGTGAATCAGCTGTCTCTGGAGGCGCAGGCTTCTACGTCTGGGCCCTATTAGCTGCTTCGTCCCTCCACCCGCCAGACAACAGACATGAAAATCTCTTTAAGTCCACCTCGCCTCCAGCCTCTACAATGATGGACTCCCTCTTTCTCCGTCACCAAAACAGGCAACAAAGACACCCCCGCCGTTATTCATGGGGCCCGCTTTTAAAAGAAATGGCCGCAGAATCCTGAGGCGGACATGTGTTTCCTGCGGCGAGCATCTGCACACCCGACCAGCGACACTTCAAGATAAAAACCTTGGAGTGTTAGAGAGGCATAGGAGTGTGTGGGGAGGGAAAAAAAGAAGAGATAGCACAAAAGATGGATGAAGCCTCAGTGACATACAACCTGACACCTCCACAAAAGAAAACATCGACCACCCTGCTAACAAAAGCCAGAGGACAGAATAATGTTGCTTTTTTTTCCCTTTTCTGCGACAGTCAACTCCCCCCCCCACCCCTTTTTATTCCAGCTGCTGCCAATCCAATCCAATTTTTGACACCAAAAATGTGGCAATAGTTGTTTTGTTTTTTTAAACTGGTAGAGCCTGGCATACATAAATGATCAGCACCTTGTGTGTGATGAAATACAGTGGGAGGCAGAAGCCTTTGACCTTGTGCAGCTTCGAGTGTGATAGCTGCATGGATATAAGAAAATCGATATTCTGCATTTAGCTGTGCATGGCCCTCTGTTAAATGGCGCAGTGTACCACAAAGACAGTTTATTTTGTCATAGCATGCCAAATGTGGTGAGGAGAATGCACCTTAAGATAGATCATTTTAAGGGTGATTAAAACAAAGATAATTAGTTTATCACAAAGAGCTGCAGGTGGTTCCTTGGAGGAAGCTGTGATTGCATCACTGAGTTTATTTTGAGAGCTCAGATTCAAGGATTAGCGTCTAAGTGAACTTTTAAAATCTTATCCCTCTGCCTGGTAGTGCTTTTGTAAGTAGAACTGGGACACAGAAGACGACAATGTATTCCATTTTTCTACACTGATCTTAGAGCTGGTCTTAAAGGACGACTCAAAGGTCAGTCAAACATTTCACACCTCACAAAACACATTGACAGGAAGTGCTCCTATAAGTTTCAAACAGGGCAGAAAATGAGCATAAATGTCTCCTATTGGCTCCTCCATAATCCAGCTATTTTTAACACACTATACTTCAAAATCTTTTATCTAATTTATTTTTCTTCTTCCCTCACTCTAAAACGCCCAGACTGCAAGAGGCTCACTGCTCTCGGCTGCTTGATTTTACACTTTAGGACTCATGTAAGTATAACTCATTGCATATCCAAGTATTCAGGACATGCCTTCAAACTATTTCCAGCACAGTCATGGTCATGTTTTGCTCCTTACTCTGTAAAATGATATGTGATTGTAGGGAATTTTGAAATGTGTTTTGTCAAAATGCTATGATTCTGAAACAAATGGCAAACACCAAATGCAGTAGCTGAGGTCAACCTCAAGAGTCATCTATCTATGGGCTCAAAATCTGGACAAATTGAATATAAATTCTATGTAAAGAGTTGGACCCTCTTTTTCCATTAACTCTAAGGGCTGGATTCACTAAAGGTTTCCGTGTAGTAAAACGCGTGCAAACTGATTGCACACGCAAAAAAATGTACAAAGTGAGTCACTAACAGTGAATCACTAAGGTTAATCACTAAGGTTTGCGTCTGTCAAGGTGCAAAATAGCGCGTCTAAATCCAGTTAGTATGTCTGCCCTGATGAATATGCAATCTGGGGCGTTCACACGCAATTTTGCGCGTGTTGGGAGGAGATTATGTAAATGC